>BSBK01003187.1:1940000-1985183 GCA_027943335.1 Chamaecyparis obtusa
TGTTACAACAACAACATCAGATTTTTACAATGCGGAAGCAATACAACAAAATAAACAACTCACATAGGTTAGAACTCTCAAGGATTCCATGACAAAGATTACATGAATACTAATTAATTAATTTAGGTTAGATATCATTACATAACTCATATAAATAAATGGAAGATAAAATGCAACATCACATAAAACATAACATAGATACAACTAATACCATAAGGTATGCATAATAACCTACATCCACTACACATGTTGCAGGGTATGTAAATACAATAACTGAAATGAAGTACAACATGATATCTTTGAAGAACTGATACAATGATACAAGATCACAAAAGGAAGAATAATAAGAACACATCTCCATCAATGAAGATCAAGAAAAAATCAACTGCTACAGGATCATCCAACACTGGTACACAAACTTCAGAATCTCAAAATGGTCAAAGAATCACTACCACCTGACCTTGTGAACCTAAATGGCCCACTCCCACCATGCTAAGGAGATAACAATAGATCCCACTCAGATAACAAATATCAACAATAAAATAAGCTAAGGAAGAGATCCTGAAAGCTTACTAACACCAGGTGTACAAAAGATAACAATTGGCAACACTTACTAATCCAAAGGCAACCCACACAAGTAGAATAACTAGACTGTGCGTAAGAAGGTGTCATCATGTATGTCTAACCCTTGAGTCTGATCTTGGTAATCACTCTGGATCCCGACACTCAAGTGACCATACACGGATCAATAACTTCTTGTACAGATGAAGCCATTAACTATGCTAGACACACCTCTCAAGGCGGAAAGCATCATCTCCATTCCCATCTTAGTTTGTACTAGAACTCAAGCATGGGCAAGGAACATATCTTATTAAGTTTATTTTAATACCCCCCAATTATATTAGGTTATCACTTGATTACAAACACTTACAATAAGTGATCCTGGCAACCACTTGTGGGCCTCGGTGCTTATTGCAAGCCACCCCCTATTTCACATCTAGGTAAACTACCCTAGGCTCAAAGATGCCAAATAACATCACAAGATAATGATAATGTTCATCAGGACTATTCCACAAAACAACAGGAACACATCGGTTCTCATATAACCATAAAATCATAAAAAACTCTCCAAGTGTTCACAAAAGAATAAACTCCTGATCCCATGGATAGGACATATAAAGTCAACGCCATATTCCCCTCTATAGAATATGAAGCGAAACTCAAATATACAAAACAAACACACAAGAAGATCATAGAATAACTTCACATAAGGTTGGGCTAAAACGATCGATTACAACATAGTATGCAAGGCAAACAAACATGATAGATAAACAACCAAAACCCTACCTCTGGAATCACATTCCCACTGGTCAATATTCTAACCCCTCAAAACCATCACATAGGGTAATAAAAGTTCAATCAGAACTTAATTAAACAACTTGACAACATCCACGTATGATTCAAAACAAAATGACATTATCAAAAAGCTTTACTAATCTATTTAGTTAGATACACATAACAAACACTTGCATGACAAAACATCCATATTTAAAACTTGAATGCAAAACTTATTCCTTTAAGCCAAATCAGTCTTTTAACAATAAAAGTAATAAACATGCAAAAGATATCAATGTCCAATTACCCATACAGATGAACAAAAAGTCATAATGAAAATGTGTTATCTCACTAACATTTTATAATTAAATGTAAAATATAGGCCTAAGAAGGTGCACATGCAAAGTTATTAAATAATTTAACCCAAGTTAAATAAATAAAACAACTTTATTATAAAATATTTTCCTAAATGATATTCATATAATAATTCTATACAAAAGAATTAATTTAAGAAAATATCATTTAATAAATAGATTTTCCAAATTAAATTATAAATAAAACAAATCAAATCACATACCTTTTGAATCTATGCTTACTAAAAACAAAATTTCCTTTAATAACATAAACATAATATTTTAATTAATATAAAACAAATCTTTAAAATTTAAAATTTAATTTACAAGTAATTTATTTTTTTAAAAACAAATATCAAAATTATTAACAAAATTACACACTAACTAAAAAAAATATTAAATAAAGTAGGTTAGGGGGGGCCTCGCAGGCCCCGTGGGCCCTGCACCCCCCTTCCACACAATCCTTTGGGACTGGTGCGACCAGTACCTGTGGTAATTCTGCATGGTAGCCCCCTCGGGGGACTACCGTGTGTCAGTACCATAGGGTACTATGCACGACAATATCCTGGTGGCCCTTGAAAAAAGTGATGGGGTGGGGTCTCAACCCTCAATTTAATTATATATATAAATATATATCTTTTTTAAATTCCTTTTTATAAATATTTCAAAACATAAATCTTATTTAATTTATATCCATTTTGCAAAACAAAAGAGATAAATTTATAGCATAATTAAAAAACATAGCAAACATTAAAATACATTTTATTTTCTTTTATTAGTAGGATTATATTTTAATTTATCAACACTTGATACACCAAGATTAAAATTCATGTATCAACAACATCTAATTGGGGAAATCCCAAACCTAGGGTTTTGAATCATGAATTCTTTCACAGAAATTCCTAATATCAATACAACCATAAACCCTAATTAATACTAGTTTAACCAGAATTTTACAAACTTCTAATCTTAATAAAATCTATACCAAAATTTTGAAACAAAGATCAGACGCAACCCAGATTCCCAAGCAGTCCAATTCAGAATACGAAGGAGAGAGATAAAGGCATAGAGCAGAGATCCAGACAGGCACACAACCAGGCACGATGAAGACACTTCTATTTTGAAATACGTAAAACATAATCATAAGGAAATTTAGATCCTACCTCAAACACCAAAGAAAATATTCGAACAAAGACCAGATTTGAAGCCAAAATCCTAAAACCCTCCAAGCTTTCCCAAAATCAAATCCTCAACCCAATCTTTTCAACCTACCTACCTAATTTTTTCCTCCAAAACCTCCCCCCTCTAAAATGAATGCAATTCTCCTTAATAGACAAATAAATTCCCTTTTTCATGCAACCCTAGAGATAACTCAATAGTTAACTCCCACATCAACTCTAAATAAAAAATTGAAAATAAATCTTTATTAATAATCAAAAACATTTTTCATGCACAACTCAACTTTGACTTTTTCAAACAGGTTGATAACTTTCGAAAAACAATTCACTTTTCAATAATACACATGTTTATAATTAAAATTCATATTAAATAGATTAAATATTTATAGCATCCTAAAACCATGCAATTAAATATTTAATAAAGCACACAAGCATAATTAAATCTAATTTAAAATTAAATAATCAATTAAATCCAAATAATCAAATATTTGACTTTTAATTAATTTTCTCAAATAAACTTAGGAACATGATTAATATTAAATTTTGAAACTATAATCATTAATCAATAAATGACAGAAAATCACCCACTTAAGAAATAAATCAACTGAATCCAAACAAGGTAAAACCAAACAAAGCAAAACCAACAAACACCAGAAAGGGATCCATGAATTCCTGTCAACTGGACGAATCTAGGTAGGGTAGTCAAACTGATACTTGTCCAATCCCAGGACAAGTGAGCTTAGGTTAGGGTTTTGGATATGTGTTATCTCCCCTCTCTTAGCATTTGAGATATTGCAATAGGACACGCTCATCCTGACAATTCATGGAAGTTGATGCCTGGGTACCTGCAAACTTGCATGTATATACATATATAAATATATAACAAACAATGGTGGGGATCAACCGACTGTGTGGATCTTGCAAGCAAGTAACTACGACTTAGTCCCTCAACCACATCAGGCACGTCAAAATGAAATATAAAACAAACACATCAACCATACACATGCAAGTATGGGGTCAGTAAAATCATAAGCGTCAATGGTTTCCTAACATATAATCTATCATCCTAAAATAATCATAACATTTATAAAATCGAACTAGGGGCGGGGTACTACAAGTAGGGACTACTCTACCCGCCTTGGCTACATGAATAGACACATGAATTGTTTCCATGTGGCTATAGGAATAGACAGGAATCTGAACAACAACTACAATAATAGAAAAAATTCAAAGGTTCACTGACCAAGTGGTCCCCCTTGGATGAGTGAATCCAAGATACTTAACAATCTATTGGATTAGAATAATCATTACTCCTTTATTCATATAACTGAAATGCTTTACACATGATAGTTGGAAAAAGAAAACTATATTGTTGAAAACATATTACATCAACTTACTAATGGTTGATCTCCCTTCTACTGTTCTTCTACCCATAGTCTTGAAGAGGAGTTTGACAACTTATTTAAAGAATATTGCAACTAACTAAGTCTACTCTACTAACCAAGTTTTAACAAGATAAGCGGTGGGAGTTATTACATTTCTTAAGGAACATTGAGAAAATTTCTCAACAAGAAAGAATTAGCCTTCCATAACCACAAGAGAGAATATAGGACAACTGACACCTAGATTTATTGCTCATAAAAACATTCCAAATTGATTCATCCAAGAAACTAGGTGACTCAACTAGGCCCACATACTTCCTTTTACTCTCTTCCTCCATGATGGCATGACTTGGTCCAAGTGGTTGATAAAGTCTTTTTGAAGCTCAATTGAACCATTCCTTCCTATTGAATTTTTCCTACAGTGAAAGTTTAGGATCATACTACATGCAAATTCATTCATTCCCGCATCACTATCATCCATTAAATCACAATTCTAATAAACATGCATTTATATCACTTAGCTATAGGAAGATAATCTACTTGGCTAGAGGAATGTATTACCCTTCAATCATTCACATAGGAATAATATATAGGCAATCATAGTTCAACACATCAAGTAGTCATCTAAAATAGGAGAGGTTCATAACTAGCTGACCATTATATATTATCCACCTTGTTCAAAGTATCTGGACCTAATGATATTAAAAAGAGTCTTTGAAACTAACACAAAACAATATGAAACTTAAGTAGTTCAATAGAAAACACATATAATCTTGGCCATTAATCTAGCCCATCAGACACATCAGTGATTTTGGAGGAAAATTTATAGGGACAATTAGCACAACCCAACTTCTTATATATCTAGATTTTCAAGAGGCATATCAATTGAGATCTTGGTTTGATACAGAAGGGAATGATAAAAAAGAAATCTCATCTATTAGACAAGCTAAAATGTTAAAATTGTGGCACAAATTAAGGATAGGAGACTAGGTAGATCTAATGCTCCTTGTTGGATTGTGATAAAAGCTACCTTTTCTTTTATAAAGGTGGACAATTTTTATTACACAATGTGCCCCTTAAAATTTGAAGATAGGCAATGCAAAAAGAACATGAACAATGATAGAAATGGTAATTGGTATTATCAAAGATGTGATAAGAGTTTTCCTGAATGTGATTACATATGTATGCTTCAATGTAAAGTGCAAGACTATACAACTTTCACGTGGGTTACTATTTTTGGAAAAGTAGGAGAAGAAATTATGGGTGTTACCACATTGAAGCATGAAGAACAAGATGATGTCAAACTAGTAGAAATTATATAGAAAGTCATTTTCAATAAATACATATTGAAAGTTCATGTGAAAGAAGAGACTTATAATGATGAGTAGAGGGTTAAGTGTACTTTCATAAAAGTAGAAAAGTTTGATTGTACATTTGAAAGCAAAGTTTAATTAGATTCAATTGTCCGTGTCTAGGTTTTATTACATTGATTTATTTATATGTATTTCTTTCTAGTTAAGTTTTCAAACATTTCAAATATAATTATTCCCCGTTGGCACAACCAAATTTTTGAGCAATGGAGCCCTTATATATGTTGGAAATATAGATGGAGTAACTGAGAGGGGGGGGGGGGTGAATTAGTTAACCACAAAAATATTACCACAAATCTCTTAGATGTCTTATTAATTCATTTACTGCTGTCACTCGGTAAACATATAGAGAAATGTTGAAACTCGGTTATTGCAGTGAGTATTAATTATAACTGTTCTTAAGTATTCATCAGTGATTAACATGCATGCATAAAGAAAATAACATGAACACAAGAGACACTAGATTTAACGTGGAAACCCAATATGGGAAAAACCACCAATGTAACTAGTTACTATTTTTCACTCTTCTGAAGTGAGCCCTATTAGGAGCCAACCCCATAAAAGGTTACAAAACACACTGTTAGGTGTGACCTTGTTAGAGGATTTAATCACCCTATTAGGAGTGGCCTTGTAAGAGGTCTTTGAAACAATTCAATAGAACTGTCACCTTGTTAGAGGATTTACAAAATGGCTATTAAACCAACTCTGTTAAGAGATTTTGAAATCACTGCTACAATGGTAAGCAAGTAACAATGAAATGACCTGAATAATGATGCAACTAAATTGCTGATTACAGATCTCTATTCTGCTTCACTAGATCCTTCCTGATCAAATATATCTCTGCTTCTCCTCAAGGATATCTAACCATCCTTCAAAATTCACTCACACTTTCCTTCTTTTCCACTTGCACACACTTTTAATTCACAACTTAACCTTCTATATATACCATTCGGATTGTCCATTCAGATTGTCAAGTCGGCACTAATAATCATTACAAACATTACCACAGTCAGCTGAATAAACAAACAAAATTTTTTACTGGGCCGACCTACTCGGTAAACACTAATCCTGAAAATATTTCCTTCGGTGACTGAGTGAGCTCGGTTACCACTGCAAATTCTGCAACATCCTTTGGAGACCAAGAGATCTCGGTAAACACAAAAAATCGCCTAGCTGACCGACTGAGCTCGGTAATCAATGGGAACTGCTTTGCTAACCGACTGAGCATGATAATTGATATGACATTTGTGTGACATCAAAGACAACACACAATTAATCCAACAATCTCCCTCTTTGGCATTGATGGCAACACAACATGTCGTAGCACAATGAAATTTCACAGAAAACATAGAGTAAGGAACATATCCTTAGTTTCATTCTAATTCTCATCTATGAGAACTCCCTCTGTCAGCAAACTTCTCTTTCTGACTGAAAAAATCTCCTTCTTAACTTCTCAAACTCTCCAAGAAAACTCTCCCTCTTAGAAATCTTAAGAAATTTCTTGAAATATGACAGCAAACTCTCCCTCTTTGACAACACATGCCAAAGACAACACATATCAGGTGAATAGCAATGTACCTTGAGTACTAATTCATATGCAATGATTCCTTGACTAAGCTGCATCAACTGACTGATCTTCAATATGCTCTGGTTGATGCATCACTAAAACTTTATTTAGTGAGCCTCGAATAGGGGAATGACCCCTAACTTACCTCTTAGATACAAGAATGCATCCTTAGGTAGTGGCTTGGTGAATATATCTGTAATCTGCTCTTTTGTATGAATATATTCCAATCTGATTTTCTTGTCCTGCACCAATTCTCTGACAAAGTGATATTTTATAGCAATGTGCTTAGTTTTGGAATGCATAACTAGATTATTTAAAATATTTATTGTACTTGTATTATCACAAAATATAACAACTAGTTCTTTGATCTCAACCTTCATGCCTTCCAATAACTGTTTAAACCAAACAATATTAGAGCAGTTTACTGCTGCAGCAACATATTCTGCTTCTGCTGTGGATTGGGATGTGCAATTTTGCTTTTTACTGGTCCAAGATACCAACCTCTTGCCAAGAAAGAATGCTCCACCACTTGTACTCTTTATGTCATCAATGTTTCCTGCCCAATCAGCATCAGTAAACACTTTTAAGTCCAGATTGCCTCCAAATTTATACCACAAGCCATAATCTTCAGTTCCTTTCAAGTATCTCAAGATTCTTTTGATTTCCATCATATGATTTTCTCTGAGTTTTGCTGAGAATCTTGCTACTATACCAATTGCTAAGGCAATATCAGGCCTTGTATGAACTACATACTGTAATTTTCCAATCATTGATCTGTATAAGGTCTGATCTACTTCTTTTGAATCATCATCTTTGGTAAGCTTCAGTCCTGTACACATGGGGGTACCAATTGGTTTTGCATCTTCCATACCAAACTTCTTAAGTATTTCTTTGATGTATTTAGACTGAGTAATGTAGATACCATTCTTACTCTGTTAAATTTGAAGACCAACAAAGAACTTTATTTGACCAAACATAGACATTTCAAATTCTTTGTTCATTTGCTCTAAAAATTCTTTGCATTGATCATCATCACCTATAAACACAGTATCATCCACAAATATTTCTACCAAAACAATTATGTTATCTAGTCCTTCCTTGATGTACAAACTACTATTATCATTAGCTCTTTTGAAACCAATCTTAATAAGATAGTTATGTAATCTTTCATACCATGCTCTAGGGGCTTGTTTCAGACCATACAATACTTTGTGTAACTTGCAGACCATATTCCTTTTGTCTGGATCAACAGAACCTTCAGGTTGCTCAATGTAGACTTCTTCATCAAGAATACCATTGAGAAATACAGATTTTACATCCATCTGATATACCTTAAATCCTTTATGTGTTGCATATGCAAGTAGAGTTCTTACACCTTCTAATCTTGCAACAGGAGCAAAAGTCTCACCATAATCTATGTCTTCTTTTTGAGAATATCCTTTACACACCAATCTAGTTTTGTTTCTTGATACTTGACCATCTTCATTCAACTTATTTTGAATACCCATTTTGTTCCAATTACATTTTTGTCTTTAGGCCTAGGTACAAGAGTCCATGTTTTGTTTTTCTCTATTTGTTTTATTTCTTCATTCATAGCCTCAATCCAACTTTCATTTTCCAATGCATCTTTGACATTTCTAGGTTCAAAATCAGCAAGTAAACATGTACCTTTTAGTTTACTTCTTGTCATAGTACCATCTGATTTGTTTCCAATAATCTGATCTGGTGTATGATGCCTCCTGACATATTTGGCCAATACAAGTTCCTTGCCTCTTGAATGAGTTACATTGTCATCTTCTTGAATTTTATCTTCAGGTTCTGGTTGCTTAGGCTCGGTAAATATTGGCTCAGTAGCTTCAGACTAAGACTCGGGTCCTTGTGACTCGGTTTGAACTTCTTCTTGTGACTCAGTTTGAACTTCTTCTTGTGACTCAATTTGAACTTCTTCTTATGACTCGGTTACTGTACTGGGCTTGATAGATGTAGTCTCCTTATTGACAGACGTGTCTGGTAATGTATCAGGTTCAATGTAAACAAATCTCCTATAATCCTCTGGTTCCTTTTTTCTTTCTTCTTCAGTCTTTTCTGCAAACTCATCAACTTTCACATGTACACTTTCTATGATTTTGTGAGTAGACAAATTCAAACATCTATATGCCTTACTTTTGCAAGAATATCTCAAGAATATTCCTTCATCACTTTTCACATCAAATTTGCCTTTTCTAGATTCTTTTAAGATGTAACACTTACTACCAAATACTTTCAGGTAACTTACATTGGGTTTATAGCCATACCATAACTCATAAGGAGTTTTGAATGTGTCTTTCTTCAATTGTACTCGGTTTAAGGTATGAACTTCAGTGCTAATAGCTTCCTTCCAATATTTCATAGCAATGTTCTTTTCAATCATTAGAGTCCTTGCACAATCTATGATAGATCTGTTCCTCCTTTCAGCTATTCCATTCTGCTTAGGAGTTCTTGGGGCTGATACCTATCTTTTGATTCCTCTTTCAATGCAAAAATTATTGAATTCATGGGAGATGAATTCACCACCTCTATCTGATCTTAAGCACTTCATTCTTTTCCCTATTTCTTTTTTTACTTTTGCCAAATACCATTTGAATTTCTCAAATGCTTCTGACTTTTCTCTTAGATACATAACAGTCATCATTCTAGAGTAGTCATCAACAAAGAGAATATATAATTTTTCTCCAGTATAGCTATCAATTCCAATAGGCCCACATAAATCAGTATGCACAATTTCCAAAATATCTTCAGACTAATAGTTTTTACTTTTAAAGCTAGTCTTTCCCATTTTTCCAATCTGACAATTCTAGCATAGACCAACATCAAGTTTCTTCAAAGTAGGAATGTCTCTTACTTTCTTGAATTTGCTTATTTTCACCATATTATCAAAATTTACATGACATAACCTTTTGTGCCATAACCAACTTTCTTCAATTTGAGCAATAAAACATGAGCATTCACCAAGATCAAGATAAAACAAGTTACCTTTAGTTTGTTTGCCTGATCCAATCAGTTTTCCCTTGTCATCCAGCAGTCTTGCTTTGCCATGCATGAATTCAACCTTGAATCCAATGTTGATTAGCTGTGCTACACTTAGAAGATTATGCTTTAGTCCTTCAACCCAATATGCATTATCACATATAAGTTCTTTGGTTAATGAGATTCATCCTCTTCCTTTTATGCAACAAGGTTCATTGTTTCCAAACCTTACATTACCACCATCATAGTCTTCAAGGTGTTCAAACTTTGTTCTATCACCAGTCATATGATGTGAACATCCATTGTCTATGATCCATGTATCATTTTTGCTTACATGAGAGATAAGTGTCATCTTATCTTCATCATCATCAGATTCATCTTTTACAGCAATGTAGACAATTTCATCTTCACTATTATCAGAATCCTTAGCCATGAAACATGTTTTCTTACCTTTATCCTTGAATGATTTGAAATTCTTCCTGCCATTGTACTTGTGACCTTTCTTCTCATCCTTGCTTTTCTTGTTTGGGCACCTAGCTGCAATATGACTAATTTCTTCACATGAAAAATAGATTAAGGGAGTTTTACCTTTGTATTTACCTCTGCCTCTAGTATATTTCTTTGCAAGTAATGCTTCAATAACTTCAAGATCACTATCAGAACTTTCCTCTGATTCTTCTTCACTCTCTGACTGGGTGTCCTTTATTTTCTTGCCCTTCTTAAGTGAAAGTTTGGCCTCAAATGCTGATTCAATATTTTTGGAAGTTGGAACATAGTTGTCATAGTTATCCAACTCAAAGGCTGTCAATCTTCCCACTAAAGTATCCAAAGTTATATTGTGATTTTATTCACATCTTTCTTGAATAGAAAATACTCTTATTGCATAGATAGGAAGTAATGTTCTGAGAACCTTGCTTATAACAATTTCATCATCAATTTTTCCTCCTGAAGCTCTGATTGCACTAACACTTGCCTTGATCCTTTCAACATATTTTGCAATGTTTTCATCTTCTCTCATTTTCATCTGATCAAGCTGTCCTCTTAGGCTTTCTGCTTTGGCTCTCTTCACATTGTCATCACCGCCATAAATTTTCTTTAGCTTGGTCCACATTGCATAAGCAGTTGTGCAGTCTTTGATCTCATCAAATTCTTCATAGCTGAGAGCTGATGCAATGTCTATCATCATGGTGTTATGGTTTTTTTCTCTGCAATGTCTTCAACAGTTAATGTGCCAGTAGGAGCTATATATTCTTCATCACTATATATGCATACTGAATCACCAATGGAAGCTAGATGAAGTCTTATGAGACCTTGCCATGCTGAAAAGTTATCTCTATTAAGCCTTGGAATTTCTCTCTTGTAAGACATCCTGATCTTTAGCTTAGGTCCTTGAAACCCTTCCTGCAAGCACCAAAAGCTCTAATACCAATTGTTGGAAATATAGATGGAGTAACTGAGAGGGTGGGGGGGGGGGGTGAATCAGTTAATCACAAAAAATATTACCACAAATCCCTTAGATGTCTTATTAATTCATTTACTGCTGTCACTCGGTAAACATACAGAGAAATGTTGAAACTCAGTTATTGCAGTGAGTATTAATTATAACTGTTCTTAAGTATTCATCAGTGATTAACATGCATGCATAAAGAAAATAGCATGAACACAAGAGACACCAGATTTAACGTGGAAACCCAATATGGGAAAAACCACCAATGTAATTAGTTACTATTTTTCACTCTTCTGAAGTGAGCCCTGTTAGGAGCCAACCTGGTTAAAGGTTATAAAACACACTGTTAGGTGTGACCTTGTTAGAGGATTTAATCACCCTGTTAGGAGTGGCCTTGTAAGATGTCTTTGAAATAATTCAATAAAACTGTCACCTTGTTAGAGGATTTACAAAATGGTTGTTAAACCAACTTTGTTAAGAGATTTTGAAATCACTGCTACAATGGTAAGCAAGTAACAATGAAATGACCTGAATAATGATGCAACTGAATTGCTGATTACAGAGCTCTGTTCTGCTTCACTAGATCCTTCCTGATCAAATATATCTCTACTACTCCTCAAGGATATCTAACCATCCTTCAAAATTCGCTCACACTTTCCTTCTTTTCCACTTGCACACACTTTTAATTCACAACTTAACCTTCTATATATACCATTCGGATTGTCCATTCAGATTGTCAAGTCGGCACTAATAATCATTACAAACATTACCACAGTCGGCTGAATAAACAAACAAAATTCTTTACTGGGCCGACCTGCTCAGTAAACACTAATCCTGAAAAGATTTCCTTCGGTGACCGAGTGAACTCGGTTACCACTGCAAATTTTGCAACATCCTTTGGAGACCGAGAGATCTCGGTAAACACAGAAAATCGGCTAGCTGACCCACTGAGCTCGGTAATCACTGGGAACCGCTTTGCTGACCGACTGAGCATGATAATTGATATGACATTTGTGTGACATCAAAGACAACACACAATTAATCCAACAATCTCCTTCAGACAATTGTATCCAACAATATCATCAAAAAGTATTGTATCCTATGCATTTTATGTATGTTGTAGATATAAACTTCTGAAATTAATATTTTTAGTAACCTTATTTTTGTTTATTTACAATCTTATTATTGTGTCAATACAAAATTTGATGAATTACTTATATTTGTGAATGTTAGATATCTTGAAATTTGATATCTCTCAATTTATTTTATAAAAAAAAATTAATTAAAAACATAGATATGCTAGTTATAAGATTTATTTAAAAATAATAAGAGCTTAAATTCATAATTGAATTTTTTCAACAATCATTCTTAGTTTTAATCATAGTTTATATTTTATGAAAAATTAATTCTTATAACATAGATCTTTAAAGTAGAATGGTTTTAAGATCATTATTTTTTAGTGCAAAGCTTCCATTTAATAAAAAAAATTGTATCCCCTAACTTTGACATGACAAAATGAAGACCCTTTAATCCTTGACTCTTAATCCAAGATAATCAGCATATGAATTCTACATATTTATTTTATATTTCTTCTATTTCCTATATTATTAATAAACCATATAAGATAAGTTCAATTCAGAAATTTATTAGTCAACAGACATTTTAAATTAATAATAAGATAAACTATATTTGACCTCGTGATCTTAAAATTCTTGAATTCTCTTTATTCTACTGATCTGACTCATCTGATTATGGTGTCCTTTCCATATACGTTAGTTTCTGTATCAAATTCCATTCAAAACACTCTTGATTGGACTCTGTCCTTTATTTTTCTCAATAGAGATAATATACTCGGGAATTCAATAAAGGTGGGATATTTGTGGGAGAAGGAGTTGAATTAATAGCCGCCTCATTGCACAAGAGAGCCGCCATATCACCATCAATGCACTTTAATACCCAACTAATACAGATTTACTAATCTTTAAGTATAAGCGGGTTAAGAGCCCCCTTATGTTTCCTTACTGCATCTAAATAAGCAGTACAGCTGCTACAGCATATATATCAAGCTTTTTCTCAGGTAGGCTCTATAAAATATATTCCAATTTCCATCATATGATTTCTGGATGATACACAAATTTCTCCTAAAAATTTCATGTGGGTGGATTGTTTGTAGGCGTACTAATTGGTAATGGTGGAACGTTTTGCAGAGATGGGTTTGGGAGAGAGGGAAAGATCTGAGATTGCATCGCCATGCGCCGCGTGTAAAATTCTCAGGAGAAGATGCGACCCAGATACGTGCGTCCTGGCTCCTTACTTTCCCCCTGATGATCCTCAAAAGTTCGCTACTGCACACAGAGTATTTGGTGCATGTAACATTATCAAAATGCTTCAGGTGAATTCAATTATTATTGGCCTCTTTTGAACAAGTTAGTATGAGAGCAAGTAGATTTCTATAATCTTTAAGATCAATTGTAAAAGGTTTTTGAATTTGATTGTGTCAATAATTTTGCATCGATATTTCGGATCATTCTTTTTGGATCTATATCACTCTTTCCATGATCCATCATTTTCTCTTCATGTTCTCTTTCTTTCATTCTTATGATATATCACAGAACTGATCCGAAACATCGATAATTCCGTTATCAGAATCATCGAAAAAAAATCAATCAAATTCAAAAACGATTTGCAATTGAAATTATTATTATTACTTCTAGGAAGGAGAATGGAGATAATGGTGTATGTGTTACAGCCTATTCCGGAGGAGTGCAGAGAGGATGCAGTGAGTAGCATGGTGTATGAGGCAAACGCGAGGATTAGAGATCCTGTGTATGGGTGCGCAGGAGCCATTTCTCAGCTGCAACATCAAATATTTAGATTGCAATCCCAATTGGCTAAAGCTCAAGCCCAGGTATTGTCCATGCATCTACAACACGCTAATCTTTTGTCCCTCATCGGTGGGGATGAATTGGGAGGAGGATTTGGGTTTGAAGCCTTGTCTCCCACAGAAGAGAGTCATACGACTTCAAAGCTCTCACCACATGAGAATGGGGGCACCTTGTGGGACCTAAAATAATTACCCAGGCTCTTCTAAGTGTTCTGCCACACCACCACCTCTTGTTATAATCAAGAGACTTGTCCAAACTATGGTTAATTCGCTCATACTGAGAAAATTTTAACAGATTGAATCTACATGTTCATAGTTGTTTAGTCGTACCAGATGGGATCCTCTATGTGAATAGCTGTTTTAATCAAATCAGATGGGAATTTCTAGTCATTGGTCATAGGTAGTTAGAGGAAGGAAGAATTTTTGTTAAGATGTATGTTTATTTATCATAATGTAATATGTTTGTTTAAAAAAATAAAAAATCGTTTTAGCTTTTGTGGATATCTCTGTGACAAAAGAAATCAATTTAGTCATTTTTTCTTTTACTAGTTAGTGTGAGTTTATCTAGTATATTTTTTATATGTCATGTTGTTATATTGTATTTGAAGATATATTCATTGTGCATTCTAACACATGATAAAGAAAAATCAAGAAAAAAATAAAATAATAATTAGAGCACATTTCAATTTTAAAAGAAAAATAAAGAAATCAAATTTGCATCATCAATACATAATTCATATGTATGTTTGTGAAAGTTGTTTTCCATCTTTTTCATCTCCATCAATTCAATCAATCAAGGGGCTTGACTTAAAGAACATGTTTGCCCATTGAATTAGTAAACTCCTCAAAGGTATCTAGACACCACCTTAATGCATTCAAATATCTAGAATGAAAGGTGAAAAAAATCTAAATTGTACTTTCTCATGTCCCTTATGTGGGGTGAAATTAGTTTTATGTATTACATCATGTTCAAAGAAGTCAAGATTGATCTCATGAGGTGTTTCATCAATTTGTATTAATTTTCAAGATAGTACAAATTTGGTAAAGAATTAAAATATAAATAGTTAATTCTTTGAAAACACACATGACATGAAGAAAGATCAAGAAAGAAACTAGAAGAATAATTAGAACATATTTTGATTTTAAAAGGAGATTAAAAGAATTAACTATTAATTCATAGGTATGTTTATGAATGTTGTCTTTGATATTTTTTATTTTCATTAATTCAATTAACTAAAAGATTTGGCTTGGAGAACATTTTCACCTATTCAATTAGCAAACCCATCAAAGGTATTTGTAGCCACCTTTATACCTTCAAATGTCTAGAATAAAAAGGTGAACAAATTCCCAAATGTACTTTCTCATGTCAATCATATGTGGGTAGAATCAACTTTATACATAAGGTCGTCTTCAAAGAAGTCAAATTCATCCTTAAAAGGTATGTGGTCAATCTGTATCAATATTCAAGATACTACAACTTTTTATAAAGCATATACAATATAATGATTACTTTTATAACAATAGTGAAGTGATATTTAGAAAAGAGTCAACATTATACCTTCATCTTGAACTCAAAAATTAATTACAAAATCTCATTTAAATTTTCTCATGTTTTAATAATCTATTTCAATTTTCATATCTGAATTATTTCTTTGCTAATTCATTATATTTATTTAATTAAAACAAGTATTATTCTCTATTTAAATTCCTTACAATCAATAAAAGAACTTATAAACTTTACATTAGATACAAATTGTACTGTCATAAAATGGACGCACTTCATTTTGAGACCTTTTATCCTCCTTAGCGTGGTTCTGGTCTCTCTCTCTCTCTCTCTCGTCTTCTAGCATAGTCCTTTAGGTGCTATTTTATCACATTTTTGGCCATATCTTCTAGCATTTTCATCATCCCCTAATTTTTTTTGCACCTTCTTCGAGTCCTCCAAGAATCCCCTTGGGAATAGTATGACTTGGTCAAGTTATTCTATAATAGGTCGACCTCTTCCTTGAGGAAATTTGATTGTGAGGCCTAAAGTGCCTCGAGTTTGCCAATTGATTTATTTTTCTCCCAGGTCAGCGTGCTTTTTTTTTAATCCTGAAAACTAGTATACAAGGATGCTTGGGAATTTCATTTTCAAAATAATCAAGCTACATCATCATTCTACAAGAAATCAAGAGAAACCATACACGCGTTCATGAGATTTCAAGAAAGCATCTTCAAGCATTCTTCAAGTTCAAGCATTTCCTTCTTGCATCAAGCTTCTTCTCAAGGTGGTAGTGGAGTTTGGCTTCTAAGGAGGAGATCCATTATTCCAAATCATTCAAGTTCTTCCATCCTTCATCATGGCATGTCAGAAACATTCCTATACATGAGGTTTTGACTTCTTGATTTCCTTTTGGTTTCTTTGAGTCAAGGCTATTACATTTGCATAGTTGATCACATATCAAATTCAATTGCATCTAAAAAGGTAATTGTATATTTCATTTGATATATTCAATCCTACTACATGTTATCATTTTCTTTATCATTATATTTGCATCTCAATTTCAAGGTTGATTCCTCAATCTAGGGCTGGACCAAGGCAAGCCCTCATTCACCCAAACCTCAAAATAAGCTTTTCTATATGCAGGAGTAGGATATCAGAATTACAACTATAGATCTGGAAACTACTTGCCAAGACATTTCTAAAGAAGTTAGGTCAACTTTTCTACAGTGTTCTGGAAACACAGTAACTTCATGGAAAAGTGTCTAGAACATGTTGCACCAAGTCGGCCTATTCCTAGAGGTTTGAGAAAAATAACATTTTCTTGGTTTTTTGTTGTGATCGTGAATCTGTAGTCAGAAATTCTATCACAAGTTCAGATCTGCAATTTTAAGAGTAAAAAGGTACAATCCCCTACACATTTCAAGGTGAGTACTCTATCATTCATTTCACTTCTTAGTATAGACCTATTTTCATATCTTAATTGGGTTGATTGCATACACTTAGCCATTGGATACAATTGAGAGGGGGGGTGCATCAGTTGTATGCCCTTAATATAAAAATTTATCTTTTCATATCAAAATAGTAAATGCAAGTTTGAAACCTCAAAAGTAACACATATCATAACACCAAGAATTGTTTTCAAGGAAACCCTATTAAGGGAAAAACCCTGGTGGGGATGAAACCCACAAAAAATGCACTAGTAATAAAGTATCTTAGTTACAAGATCTTTCCCTGTTAGGACTAGATAAATACAACTAGTAAAAAGTCCTTGTTAGAGGAAAAACTCATTTCTTCGAGTCAACAACCCTATTAGGAGCTAATAGGATGAGCCTTTCTTCACTCAAAGCAAATTGCCCAATGTGACAGTTAAATCCACCTTCTGAATGTTAAACCCACCTTTTGGAATCACTATCTAAATGAAAGTATATAAATATACTAATCATAGATAATGAAATGACTTACAACAAGTCCTTTGCTAAAATAGTTCCAATGAAGTACAATAATCACACTGCTTTCCCTACATCAACTATTCCTCGCATCCACAAATTCACATTAACACCCACACTCTTCGCATCACTTGATTTACTTTTTTATACAAGATACAAATGATTTATTAGGTCGGCACCAATTATGAATTTCCTAATAAAAATGATGTACATGAACTCTTGTCATGATACATGTGGGATTTTAGACAAGTAAATAACAAACATCAATCAGCCAACATACTCTATAATCCATAAATTATCTTTGAACAAGGTAGAACATACCACATCCCATAGGTCGGCACAAAATAAGACTTCACAAGGTCACATGCTACAACTAACATCACCAAGAGCATGACTATCAAGGAACAAGGGAAATTATTCCCTTAACGAGTCTTCTATCATATCCCAAACTTGCATATCCTAAATCCATCTCTCATCCAAGAAAATATAGAAATTCAGAGACTAACTCTGTCACAAACCTCTGTTTCTATTCCTGCAACTAGTTTGTACCAAAACTATTGTAACTTATTCTTCTAACTAAATTATTGCATGCGATCCTAGATATAAGATCTCAATTCCACTAAAACATAAATCTAAGCTCACAGATTCAGACATGTTGTACACAACCCGTACAACCATGATGATTCTACATGTTCCTGTCTTAACCAATATTACTACAACATCAGATACAGTTAAGTCAATCTTATGAACATATGTTAACATCAATGACAAAATATGTCAGGAACAATTCCAAAAATCTCCCCCTTTGGCATTGATGCCAACATATGAGAAAAACTATCAACCTAGGAATCATCTAAATACCCTCTACACAGCTCTCTTAGAACCAGTGGGGGTTTTTCTTGTATTTCTCCCCCTTTGACATCAATGAAAAAGGACTAATTTTCCTTTTAAAAAGTACACCACAACAAGATGTACCTTTTTCAAATCTTTATGCCTAAAAATAGGTTCCAAATCACCTAGATAAGTGTTGCTATGTCTTGCGATCACTCCCCCTGAGGAGTGCATCCAAGCATCAAGCCCAGAGAAGAATGTAGCTCTGATAGCTATTGGATTGATGCATTCTTGTATCATCTAGTTCTTGCAAGGAGGAATTTTCACCCTAAGCATATCTCTGAGATACTCAAAGATATATTTTGGCAAAGGTTTAGTGAATATATCTACTAATTTCTCCTTTGTACTAACATAATCAACTTTGACTTCCTTTTCTACAACTTTCTCTCTCAAATAATGATATTTGATTGAGATATGTTTGGTTTTTGAGTGAATAATAGGATTATTTGACATATTTATTATGATTGTGTTGTCACAATGAATCACAATTGGTTCTTCAAAGATTATTCCAATATCCTTCAACATCTATTTGATCCAAATAACATGTGAATAGTTAAAGAAGCTACCACATATTCTGATTCAGGAGTAGATTGAGCAACATAATCCTACTTCTTTCTTAACCAAGAGACTAACCTCTTCCCAAGGAAGAATGCACCACCACTGGCTCTCTTATTGTCATCAATACATCCTACCCAATCTGCATCAGTGTATGCATGGAGGGTAAAGTCATTTGACTTAACATACCACAACCCAAATTCTAATGTACCTTTCAAATACTTAAATATTCTTTTTACTACAATATATTGAGTCTCTTTTGGATTTTCTTGAAACCTCGCAACAATTCCAATTGCATTTGCAATATCTAGTCTAGTATGTGTTAAATACTATAATCCTCCAATCATGAATTTGTATTTTGTTTGATACACACTTTGAGTTTCATCATTCGTAGTAAGCTTGCATCTAGAAATCATAGGTGTTCCAATAGGTTTGCAATCTTCCATGCCAAACCTTTTCAATAACTCCTTGAGATACTTGGTTTGAGAAATTAAAATTCCATGTTTACTTTGTGTAATTTGCAAACCAACAAAGAACTTCATTTCACCAATCATAGACATTTCAAATTCATATTTCATTTCTTCAGCAAATTTACTACTCATTTCATCATTTCCCCCAAAGATAATATCATCCACAAATACATATATGATTAGGATTCCATCCTTGATAGTTGTCAAATATAAATTACTATATGTGGTACCTTTTCTGAAACCAAGAAATAACAAATACTTGTCAATTCATGCATACCAAGCTCTAGGAGCTTCCTTCAGTCCATACAAAGCCTTCTTCAACTTGTAAACCATTTCTTTGTCATCTATCAAGGGAAAACCATCAAGGTACTCAATGTAGACCTCTTCTTCTAGATCACCATTCAAGAATGGAGATTTCACATCCATTTGATAAACTTTGAAGCCCTTGTAGGCAAAAAAGGAAAGAAATAATATTACTACCTCCAACCTAGACATAGGTGCAAAGGTTTATTCAAAGTCTATTCCTTCTTGCTACGAGTAGCCTTTACAAACCAATATTTCTTTTTTCCTTATAAGTATTCCCTCTTCATTCATTTTATTTCTGAATACCCATTTAGTTCCAATAATATTGTTTCCTCCAGGTCTAGAAACCAGTTCCCAATTTTTGTTCTTTATTATCTGATCCAATTCTTATTTCATTGCATTAAGCCATGATTCATATTTACAGGTCTCATTAGTAGTTCTAGGTTCCACTTATGAAATTAGACATAATTCCTCTCTAGCCTTAGACCTAGTTAAAATGCCTCTATTCATGTCACCAATAATCTGATCTTCAGGATGATTTCTTGGAACATACCTTGGAGTTTTAGGAGCTTCAGATTGTTCACTTACAAATATTTTCCTATTATTGTCAAATTCAACCAACTCTTCTACTTCAATAGACTTTTCTAAGTTTTGATCACAGATTCTTTCTTGAACTTGAAACTTCTCATCAATTCACACATTGATACTCTCAACCATATTTATTAATCTTAAGTTGAAACATCTGTAAGATTTACTTTTGCTAGAATAAACTAGATAGATGCATTCATCACTTCTTGAATCAAAATTACCTACCTCATCATCTCTTTTGATAAAGAAATTTCTACCAAAGATTTTGAAATATCTCACAGTAGGAGCATAGCCAAACCAAAGTTCATAAGTTGTTTTAGTATTACCTCCCTGATTTGATCTATGTTCAAAGTGTAAACTAAAATACTGATTAATTCCCTCCAATGTACATGCAATACATTTCCTTCAATCATCATTGTTCTAGCATCATCCAATACAGTTTTGTTCCTTCTTTCTCCAATCCCATTTGGTTGTGGAGTCATAGGAGCATAAGTCTACCTGCATATCCCATGTTCTTCACATTATGAATTAAATATAGTAGATGTAAACTCTCATCCTTTGTCTAACCTCAAACATCTTATCTTCAAACCTGAATCAATTTCTACTCTTGCCTTGAAGATCTTGAATTTGTCAAATGCTTCTAATTTTTATTTAAGAAAAGAAACCCATGTCATTCTAGAATGATCATCAAAAAATAGTATGAAATACCTTTCACCATAAGAGGATCCAGTCCTTGTAGGACCATAGAGATTTGTATGCATTAGATCTATCTTCTCTTTGGCAGTGTATAACTTGCTCTGGGAACTCCCCTTTATTTTCTTTCCCATTACACATTCTCTACCCATGGTGTTAGAGGGCTTCACATTTTTTGGGAAGTCCCTAACTATGTTGATGTTACTTTCCTTCACAATGTTATCAAAATTCACATGACAAAATATTCTATGTCATAGCCAACTTTCAACAATCTGAGAAACAAAACATTTTGCAACAACGATATTCAACTAAAATACATCACCTCTTATTTTTGTTCCTGATGCAATCAAGTTTCCCTTTTTCCCTTTTATAGTGCATGATCCATTACTAAACTGTAATTCATAACCTTTATCCATAAGCTATCCAACACTCAACAGGTTAAATGCCTAATCCCATCAATAAGAAATAAATTATCAATGTTAGTTTTTCCATCCAGGGAAATAGATCCTACTCCAACAATAAATTTGAGAGTATTATCACTAAATCTAACAACTCCACCATCATGTATCTTTAGCTGAACAAACCTATCTTTATCACCAATCATGTGATGTGAGAATCCACTGTTAATGATCCATTTACGTTTCTTTTCAACATGTGATACTTGGTCTTTTTATTCATGAATAGGTTCATTATCCTTTATAGTTACAAACCCAATCTCATCTATTAGTGAATCATCATCAGAAACACCTTCACTAGCATAATAGTGTTGGTGCTAAAAAATGATGGACCGTTTTGAGGCCAACTGACAAACACAACAAGTGCCTCTGCAATTCTAGCTCGATTTAGCCAAGGCTGGTAGGCCTAAATTGAATATGCTTTCTAACTGCACAAATACATGCACAACAAAAGGAAATTCTTCCAAAGGGGTCAACAATCCTTTGGAGGAAAATAAACCTAATATCCTAATTGTCAGATAGCTTGAAATCTAAACTAAGGCTAGAAAGTAATGCTAAACCTAATTGAAAGCTTTGTAGAGAAAATAATAGATAGGATATATAAACCACAGAAATAATAAAATGACAATTTCAAATGAATGAATATACCAGTGCCTGATGCCAAATTGGGAATAGAGTCAGATACATTCAATCCTATGTATAAACAGAGATGTTTTTAAGATAACTCGCTCCTATAAAGCGAGACCATCACCCTACAAGCTTCTACTAAAACAAAATTTAAAACAACTTATACAATAGGTCCTATGGTTTTTAACCCAACTTAAGAGCCCGAAAGGAAATAGTAACAGGTTCTCAGACCATGCTACCATAATTCAAATTGTACAAATTAGTCATAAATGAATGCATCGAATAGAAAAACACAGTAGGATACCCTAGTTCAGAGTAATCTGAGAAACTAATTGAACATAAAAAACTATATTAACATTAAGGTATAGACACTTATCTGATATTCATACATGAGATTTTGAGCATTAAATTCAAATCCCTGAGTTGAGAGTCTTTCCAAATTTTTTTCATGATTGATTGTCTTCTCTTTTGCTTACAATCGAGTGATTATATATAAATCCCAATGGTTCCCTGTGAAAGGACATTCCCTTTCACAAGACCTAATTATACAACCAACCCTAAAAATACATAAAATAAACCATAATAATGTTTTCTTAGGGAAATGTTTCCCGTACATTTAACTTGTTTATTGCACTTTAGGTATTTCCTGGCATAATAATCCACATTTAAGTTCCTGCACAAAACACCTAATGTCAATTAATATTAAAATTTAAAATTGAAATTATTTCATACATAATATATTAGGCCTATACAAAATTATTCATTATTCATTTATTAATTAATAATTAATTGAAAATGAATATGTGTCATACTTTATCATAAAGTGAAAAATGAAACTTAAACATTCATACTATATCATCTACATTAATAATCTAAAATAATAGCAATCATATCAATTATTAAATTATAAAGGATTTTAAGAATGAAAAAGATTCTAAAATTAATAAATAAGATAACATTATATTTTAGCACTTTATTTTTATTTTCAAAATAAGACATAACAAATTCATTTACAAACATAACATAATAATGCTACATAGAAATATTAAAAAGCATTTAGGGTAAAAAAGGTTTGTTACTCCACCCTAATAAAAGGAGAAATGCATTTACCCCAAAAAACAATTTTAACACAAAATGATATTACAACCACACGTGATACATATATTAATTAACTAATTCATGAATGAAAAAATCAAATAAAATGGGGTAAAATTATTTACACCCACTTTGCCCTAAAATTAAGATAAAAGAATAAAATGAAAAGCCACTTTTAGGGATTTAAAACTAAAGAATAAATATCAATTAATTACTAATCAAACCCTAAATAGATATAAAAAATGAACCTACATGCATTTTCACCTTAAAATATTAATGTTAAAAAATAATCAAGGTGGAAATATCAAATTAAATGTAGGGATACATTTATAAAAATTAATATAAAAAACCCTAAACAAATTTACATTCATCAAACTGTATCCTATTTTATCATATATTTTTAACTTTTAGGGTTTTGAGGGTAAATCACAAATTAAAATAAAAAGAGTTATTAATGATCATAAAATTTCTATCTCATAAAAATAGTCATTTTAATAATTTGTTTCAAAGGGAGAATATTATCTTTAATTTATACCTTGGTTCACACCTACACTCACAAGGAATAACATAGAGTAACTGGTAGGGGTAGGGTTGGGTAGTTAGGTAGGAAAAAGGATGGGTTGAGAGGTTGAGTGTTCAACTCCCTCTTCCCATTCTTTTTCCTAAAATCGGAAAATAGATAATTTATGAGAAAATAATAATTCACATTTGACTTGAAAAAGTGATTAGGGAAGATATTACTCCCTGTGTAAAAGATGTATTAACTTCTCACCTGCACATGAAAACAAAATAAATAAATTTCTCCTCCTAATCCTTTCAAAGAAAATAAATAGATTAACTGGTTAGGGGGTAGGAGGGTAGGTAGGTAGGAAAAAAGGTCGGCTTGAGAGGTCGAGTGTTCAACTCCCTCTCACCGCCTTTTTCAATTAATTTATTTTATTCATCATTTTTATAATAATTTTATTTCAAAATGAATATACATTAAATAAGTTGAAATAAAACAATTAATCAACCTAATATAAGAAAATAGAAAGTCACAAATATACATGCCTTTTATTCATTTTAAATTTTTATTATAGGAGATTATATAAAACTGAAAATTAAGATCATACTTCCCTGACAATTTTGTATGCATTTTAGCTTGAATTTTCAGGTGCCAACAAATAGAACTCCTCATCATAGACATTTGTCCTAGTGAACTTAGGTTTGTATTTGGAGACCCTTGTAGGACATCTAGATGCAATGTGACCAACTTTATTACAAGAAAAACATTTTAAAGATAATTTTCCTTCAAATTTACCCTTACCTCTTTTCTCCTTTCTTGCGATTAGAGAAACAAGATCATCCATCTTCATGTTTTTCTCATCAATTTACATTATATCATATCCATAGTCTCCAAACCTGGGATATTTTTTAACCCTCCTAGTGCTTGTAAGGCTTGATGAGCTCTTTTTGTCATTATGAATAGTTGCCTTGAATGCAATTTCTATCTTAGGCACTGAATCCTATAATTTTTCCACCTCAAAGGTAGTTCACTTAGCTATCAACATCTCTCTATTGAATCCCTTGTTAGGATTAACAAATAAAAATTTAACAGTAACATGAAAATATAATCAATAATGAAAAGGAATAAAGCATACATAAGTAGAACAAGAAGACACAAACATTTAATGTTGTTCACCCAATCTTGGGCTACATCCACCAAACAAAGAGTCTAATCTTATTATCTAGTAATTCCTTCCTATTACAATATGCAATCCCTTGCAACTCAATACCACTACAAGAAGTTATGAAATTCTCATATATAGGGAAAACCCTAACCCTAAGCCATTATAACAAGACTTATGTCGGTTAACAAGTTAAACCTAAAAAATATTTGACAAGTCAACCTAGGGAAATGCTTGACGTGTCAACTCAAAAATGCTTGATGAGTTAACCCTAAACCCCATGATAAATGAAAAGTGTACAGTACTTTCCCGATCAGTCACTACAAACTAACAATCTCTCACTTGGGTATTGATTAGCCTCCACACTAAGAAACCTCCCACTTAGAGACTGATCATGTAGCAACACCGCTACCCCTAAAGAACACACTAGATTGACGCACCCTGGACTCTATTGTTATTTTTACTATTTTTAGCCATGAAGCCCAACTGAAGATGAAAAGGAGTTCATATTCTCCCTTTTCACTACCTTTGTAAACATATCCACTAGATTTTCATCTGTATGTATCTTTTCCCACTTTAATTATTCGTCATCCAATACCGACCGAATGAAGTGATACCTCAACTATATATGTTTAGTCTTTGAATACAAGGCATAATTATTTAAAAGATGGATGGCACTCTAGCTATTTGTAAACAAATAATTTTCATTCTGTGATATTTCCAACTCTTCCAAGAAAAATTGTAGCCATATCATCTCCTTAGCTTCCTCTATAGTGGATAAAGAAATTGCCTTTTGTAGTCAACAAATCCAACTCACTACTCTCCTACCAATAGTAAATACATAACCTATGGTACTCTATCTGGTATCTAAATCCCCTGCCAAATTAGAGTCAACATAGACTTTTAAATCAGTATTAGAGCCCCCAAAAACATAAGCATTTATTGGATGTACCTCTCAAATATATGAGAATCCATTTTACTGCATTCTAATGCTCAACTCCTAGATGACTCATATACCTACTAACAACTCCTATAGCATGTTCAATATCTATTCTAGTGCATACCATGGCATACATCAACTACCTACAACTAAGGCATATGGTACCTTGTACATTTTGTCTTCCTCCTCTTGTGTCTTTGGGCACATCTCCTTTTTCAATTTGACCGGAGTATTGTTGATAGAATAGTTTGATTAACTCCTCAAAAGTTTTGATAGTAGGAAGCATTCTAGAGAACCAATGAATGGCTGTTCCTCCCAGAGATCGAGGGAAAAGATGCATTAAGTAGGTTGGTTCATGCATAAAATCCATAGATTGAGTACAAAATTCTTTGACATGATCTTGAGGGTCAGAGTTTCCATCATACTTATCATATTTAGGCATCTCCACTCTTTTAGGGAATTGCGTCATGTACAAGTCTTTATCGAATGGAAAAGGGCATAGAGCTTCCATGGAGAACTCCTTAGGTTCCTTTTCTTTTTCAAGTTTGTTAAGTTTGACTTGCATGGCATGCATTTGTTTCATCATAGCCATGATAGGAGTTTCTTCCTCATGTGTAATGATATCTTCCACATTAAAGTTTGGAGGAAGTTTAGCTCCTTGATGAGCTAACTCTAGAAAGTATGCCTCTCTATCTTCTTTCAAGAAATGCCTCATCATTTTCTTGAAGTCATCATTGTTTTGATATCAAACAATTTCAAAAGGTGTAGGTTCTTGATCCACAACATTTTGAGAATGGTGTCCTTGAGACCCGTGTTGTGTCCCTCCATGAGACATGTTAGGAGTTTTAGGGCTCCCTGGATTAGATTGAGGAGGGGTTTGTTGATTACCTTCATGAGTTGATGGAGGGGGTACATAACCAGTTTTCAATCAAAAATTGCCAAGACCGTCGTCTTCGTAAAGACCAGAATTGTAGAGTTGCTCAAGAGTGGGACCCTTGTGAATAGTCAAAGGTGTGGTGCTAAGCGCTTCTCCAGATTTCTTGTGTGACGAAGCTCTAGTTTCCACCATTAACCTTGAGTGACGCAAAAGAATGAGATGAAGACAATTGAAGAATGAATTGATTCTAAAAGATTGAATGACGCAACCTTGTCAAGATTGAAGTGATTAAAAATTAGATCCGATGCAAATGAAGGATACTGTGCCACAATGGTGTGGGTAGATGCCCAACAGATGGTGGGCACGAGCTCACAACACTTAGGCATTTAGCAAGAAGACTGAATTTGAAGATAATGTTGACAAGGTTTTGACACAAGACAAAAAAGATCCAAATCGATAACTTAAAAGGCAAGATCAGACTCCAAGGATCACTTGAGGAAAATGAATGAATTTGTTCTAGTTTTTTCTCTATTCTTGACATAGTGATTTGTTCAACAGGTTTAGGAAATAGGCTATAAAAACTGAGTTTCTGACAATTCTTACCACTTTCTAGCAATTTTTCTCAAATGACTTTCTGTAGGATCGTACGATAGTGGGTATGCTATGAAACAACAATTGACAAACTCATATGACAATTGCAAAACTCACACGACAATTGATAGCATATTTTTGACTTTTATTTTTGACTAGTGGCAAAAATCGTATGACACTATACAAGATATCATATGACAATATGGGGGTTCTAAAATGACACTTGCCAAAACTCCTACGACTTTCTAACCTGATGGGATGACTTTTGACTCCAGAAAGGATTTTTACTTCAGATTTTGCAAATTTTTGGTTTTCAATTTCAGATTGTTCACAAATTTCTCTATACAGGTTTGAAGATTATTCTGAGATCATTCATTTTTGGTAGCCAAATAGATAAACAAGCATGCAAAACAACAAGCAAGTGATTCCAAGCACGTCTGAAAACAATGAACAGGGGACAAAGCAACCCTGTGCATGAACAATCAAGTGATTGAATCTGCTAATTCCTAGGAGCACTAATTGTGTATGTTCCAAAAAGTTTTTCAATAATGTACATATTCCTTGAAAAATAAAAATTTGGCCTCACTAGGGTTTGTAGTAATGGTCTGACTTTGCAACTTTTGTGATCTCAAGAGGGTGAACTCCAATCTAGGTGCACCAGGGTTTTGACACAGTCCAAGAAATTAATCAATCAGGAGCTGCTAGGGAGATTTGACAGCCCAACAAGAGACCACATCTGTGAAGATTTCCTCCACAAGGACATTTATATAGCAGCTATTGCTACCACGACAAAAATGGCTATTACCGCTTGAGGTTCTATCCATGTGGTTGACCCAATTAAGGGAATGTCCACTACAGTTAGCCCTCTCTAAAGGTGACTCACAAAAGATACCACATGGAGACTGGTTCCAAATTCAAGGATCTGAGTTTCTGTTACTACCCAAAAAGGGAGTAGAGCATAGTCCTCTAGCCTTTTCACTTTTAACCAAAATAGAGCAGACAAATTAATCCGACACGCTAAGACCAAGATTATCTCACAAAGATCTATGACATCAACTGCTTATGATCTATTAACCCCTCCATAGAGAGAATGTATCAATCAAAAGTTGAAGACACACGAATCTAGTAGAACATGAGACTCTCTCAGTACCTTCCCTACCTACAAGGGGATACTTCGTCAAGAGGAGCTTTGCATGAATAAACAAGCGAAAGAAGCTCAATCTCTCAAGATCATCCACAGATAGTGTTCACAGGGCCTATTTACTATGTGTAACAGTTATGCAGAAAGCAAATTATCTATGTTTGTTTTATAGCCCAAAATGAAGTATGTGATATGAAAGCAAGAAAATCACACAAGCTTGAAACATGCGAGTTTTTTCAATCCAAGTCAAAATGTTATCAGCTTGAGAAGAATACCTGAATTCCTCGCAACACGCTTAGTAGATTTTTACCTATTTTAGCGATTTAGTTGCTCTTTTTCCAATCAAATTCAACAAGTATCAGTCAAAAATAGAAGATTTCAATTGTTAGGGTTAGTTGTTAGACCAAATCTAAAGATCAAATCTGAGAAACTGCCAAAAATGTTGAAATGACAATTGAATTCTAGAGTCAAAACTCGTATGACAGTGGGTTACCTCCCAGACGATAGTCTGGAAACTCGTATGACTATGGGTGTCTTCTCATACAACAATCAAGCTTCCAAATGATAGTGTGTACTCTTTGAGATGAGTCTTAAAATCTGAATCTATCGTATGACAGTGGGTATCTCCTAAAATGACTTTCTGACAAAAGTCATGAAAAATGTACGAACAGAAAATAAAAATCACAGTTTTAACTAGAAAATGACAAGAAATTGATAGAAATTGATAAAAAGATGATGGAAACCCATTTTAGGGCCCCACGGTTGGCGCCAAAAATGTGTGTGAATATTGTACCTAGCTGTAGACACAACACTTTAGTAAAACATTAGAGGTTAGCCAAAAACCAAAATCATGCAAGGAAATGGAAACTAAACTAACCAGGCGATTTACTGCCTTCTAGTAGGTGCAAGTATGATATTCTCATATCAGACCGAGACCAGTGACGATGAAGCACCTAAACAAAGGATTTGAATGCAAAGAATGAAAGACTATGAATGCAGATTAAGCTATATTTTTGGATTTTCTGTGCAATAAGAATGAGATCTGTATGAAATTAATCTAGAATGAATGAAATTGGAATGCAGATTTGATCTAAAATTGCTATGAATGAGTATGAAACTATGAATATGAAGCTAAATGATCAACTATAACAGATCTTACAAATCACCTGTCGCAAGTGTTCAATCCTTCAATCGCCAATTCGCTAGAGTAATTGTGCAAATTCGAGTGTTGTAATTATGAAGAGCTGAGCCTTGGTTTTATAGAAATCCAGGGCTTTAAGGATGCAAGAGAAAAGCCATAAATCACTCTTGATAAACTCAGGTTGATTTTTGAGTTATCAAGAAATAAGAGATAATTAACTCACAAAAATCATGCAAAAGCATGCAAGAACAACTTTTAACTCAAATCAGAAGTTTAGATCAGCTTTGAACTCAAAATAGAGTGTTGAGTTTCCAAAAGTTAACAACTTGCATTGATTTCCTGATTTTGAGTTTAACTACTCTTTGAATGTGCACAATTAATTATGAATTAATTAAATAAATAAAGTGATTTATCCTCAACTTAATTGATTTTTGAATTAAAACAATTGATTTATGGGTTAATCAATTATTAAATCAAACTTTATTCAAAAACTATATTATTAAAAATTGACAACTAACATGAATTAATTAAATAAGAATTTAATCAATTAGTCATAAGATTTTAGATTCATTGTCGAAATTAAATAATACAATTTAGGAATAATTTAATTAAATTCAATTAAATAATTAAGTGGCAGTATTAAATCTAATTAATTAAATATTTAGAATATCCAATTAATCAAATTTTAGGATAAATAGGATTTATCACCAAATAATCATTAAATCAAAGATAATTAGGATAAATAGGAATATTTGCTAGGAATATTCCCCAATGCATAATTTAGGATAAAATCAATTAGGATTCGATAATGTGCAGATGTGCCTTAGGTTAGGACTTTGATGTCGATTTCGTTCGGATTTGAAGATGTAGGAGGTCAATGAACCTATAGCCCATTTTTGGGGTATTACACCTATAATCATTGGGAAATATTTTTTCCTTCATGTTGTCCATCGTAGTATACCAAGATGAAATCTTGGGCTTCCCATTCTTCTATCTCTCTGCCTAAACACAATCCCACCATAGTAGAGCGTGTCCCATCAAACTAGACTTTGCAATCTTCCACCTTTTGTCCCTCTTCAACATCTTCACATTCAAAGAATTTGTCCATGGCACTGAACCAATCAATTAGTTCTTCATCATCCATCTTCCCTCCTTACATAGGCAAATTTTCTCTTGCCCTTGTGTCTCCACTCTTAATGACTTTAGCAAACCTAGCCATCCTTAGATCTTCAAGATCTAATTTTTCTCCCTCTTGGGGTACCTCTTCTTCTTCATCACAAAATTTATCATCTTGTCTGATACTCTTTTCTCTTCTCTCCAATGCCAATATCCTTTCCATCATGACTCTCATCTCTTTATCCTTCTTAGCTTTCTCCTTCCTTTCTTGCTCAAGGGTTGCCTTCAACTTTCTGTTATCTGCCAATTGGTCTTTGACTATCCTTTCCAACTCCATATTTTTCATCCCTATAGGTAAATCTCCTTCTTCACCTTCAGACATGGTTCTTGATCTCATTGACATAATGGATCAACTCAGGGCTTCACCTTAAAGGATACTTCAACTCTAAGGGCTTAACTAAGGATCCAAGATACCAAAGTTCACAAGACCACTCTCACAGCCTTTCCACAAGACCTTTCCTAGGCTCTAATACCACTTGATGTAGAGGAAAGGGTGGTGGATAAATAAACAACAAATGATTGGTTAATTTTCAAATGATTCTAGGCACTTCTCCTAGGCCTCAACTCCACAAATGAATCAAATGGAGATACAGACCCAACCAATGACTCAAGTAAGTATTTATAACTTGTTTACGTAGGATTTAATTGGATGAAAACTAGTATTTGGCTTGGCTCAACACCCAAATCTTCAATCTTGGACAATCTCCAAGACATGCCTAATAGGCATGCTTGTAGCTCTGCAGTGATGGTAAGTGGAACTTAACTCTGCAAATTTCCAAAGGATTGACCAAAAAAATTGATGTTTTGTATACCCTTTTCCTATTACATTGTCATATCAAAAGGATAGATATGGTTGTTTTGGAGCATGTGTTGCTGCTCACCCCCTATGACTCCAAAAAGGCATAAAAATGAGTGATTTAACAAATAACCCTTATGTTTCTTGTACTCCCAAGACCCCAAAACTTCAATAGTATTTTATAATGACTCCAAGTTCACAAATCCAAAAGGAATTAGACCCAGTATCCCTACAACATCAAAAGCCCCAAATTTGGTGTTCCAAACCCTTGTTTCTAGGGCTTTCTACATCCCAACCTTCCCAATACTTCCAGACCCAATTGGTGATTAATTCACCTTTTGAATAACATTATAAGAAACTCCAAATAATAAAATAGCATTGCTATTCAGCCCGATAGCCTACTGCTATAGCATTCCAAGCAATTTCAATGCTTTTCCTCAACCAAACCATTGGTGATCACCACAACTCCTAGTTATTTGCACATTTCCACATTATTTTCATATAATACATGTTAGATCAACATCATCCCATGAACTCAAGGCCTTAGGAATTCATGGGATGGCTATTTGTCCTAAAGAAATCAAAATGTCAATGAGAATATCTTGCTTGTGACTGTCAAAACAAAGCAAACATATGTAATAGAGAAACAAATAGATCCTTAAGGAATCCAATAAGTATTTGGAAATGTCTTAGATCCTTCCCTAATGCATTTGGATCTTTTCACCACCTAAAAAAAATAACCAACAATACAAAAGAACACAAATATTGCAGAAAACTTATATTTTATTGATTCTATGTTATCAATCTGTACATCCCAAACATCTCTTGCCCGTACAATGGATTCACAATGCATTAAAAGACCATTCCTCAACTTCCCCAACCTCTTCTGATCAGTTAGAGGGATTAGTTTGAGGTGTTTAACTCCAAAACCCAACTTCCCCCAAAACACCTAACTAGTCGTTCCTTATTTAAATTTGAATATTTAAACTTTGGAAATTAACTTAAAACTTATTAAACTTGAAAAATAAAAACTCCCAAGGCTTTCAAACACCTAGGAGACTTATTCCAAGTACTACTAAACCCCTAAACAATTCCTTGACTCCCTTGGACACTAATGGTCCACTTACAAGCAATTGGGTCTTTAGGCCATTAACAAACTCTTTACATTGAAATGTCATTTCATGACATTAAAAGGCATTATAGGTTCCAATATTTTGTAGTTGATATTCATAGGTTCTTTCTCTATCTTCCTTGCCCTCTGGTTCTCATTGAATGTCTTCCAAATCTTCATGGTTTCATTGAATTTCTTTGGTGCCCCTGCACCATATTTGGTCAATTAAATCATGGTTGAGATACCAAGACTCACTTTTATGGCTTGTTTTTGGCACAAGGTTATGCATTTCCTTTATCCGCCTCTTGAATTTAGGTTTAGAGGAGCTAGCCATCCTAATTCTCCAATGTATTCACATAGATCTTCTGTAGAATTCTAATTCTTTTGATAATAATTAACTACTGAATCCTTAAGAAAAAATCATTAAATCTTGCAATAATTCACTTTAAAATTCAATTTTAGGCTACAAACACTTATCAAGTGTACATTATATCAAAATCGTGATGTGTGGGTCAAAATATTTTTGCACATTAGCTGAAAAATTTATTTTTTGTTGGTTAAGGTTGACATGACAAAACATAAGATTGATTTGTATTGATTTTCAAAGTAGCATAGTTTCAATAGTAGTTAATTTTCTAACAGTAGTAAAGTAATTGAACAAAGAATCAACACCAAGTGTTTTTCTTTAATTCTAAAGTTAAATTTATTTATGTATTCATTTAAATTTTTTTAATATTTCAATTATTTATTCCAACTTTTAAATCTAAATTAATTATTTTTAAATCATTAATTTATTTACCTTACTTAAATATTCATAAAATATAATTAAAAATCTTATCCAATTTTTAAAATAATTTCTCAATATTCGTTCAATAATGTTAGGCTTCTAAATTAAGAACAAATATTTTGATGAAATTCTAGATAAATATTTTAAAATAGATTAAAATTAAAAATATTAATTATTTTAAATAATAAATCATAAAAATCAAACAAATAAGAAAAAATAACTTGCATAACATTTCAAGAGAAGAAGTCTACTCTCATAAGAATGCCACGTAGTCTAAATTTTAGAAATACGTTTCCTTCAATGGACCCACAAAACAAATTAAAGACGCTATACTAAAATGGACATTGACAAGAGTATAATTTTTTGAATACTGACAAGGAAAAAGTCGATTTCTCTTGACTTCACCATACCAAGTTTCTACTCTTTTTTTTTATAAAAATGGCAAGTTCATTATGATATTTGAATCAAGTATGTAAATATTTATTTAAAGAAAATTAAATTGAAAAATAAGAGAAAAATCATTTTGTTTTACAATATTTAGATGAAGTATGTAAACATTTCAATTGCTACAGATTTATTCAAAGAATGTTTAAAAACAAAAAGAAAATCATCATCGAATTTCTTAATCATCATTCAACAAGTTTGAAAGAATGATAAACGACAAATATAGGTGTACGATTGATATTTGTTCCTCTATGCATCAAATTCCATTCCAACTTAATTGATTTGACTCTACTTTTGTTTTCTTTATAAAGATAACATGTTGATTTTGATAATGGTAAGTAATTTCAATTTGTGATGAAATAAACATCCATACGTTTCCTCACTTTCATCTCAAATTAACCAAAAAAAAAAAACCTAAATAACCAGTACAACTAGAGCATATGTATCAAGAATTTAATTCTCAGGTAAGCATTCTTATCAGTTCATAGCTCTCGCCACATTAAAATGGGACTAGGATGACTAATTATTTACAATTGTACTGCATTGTTTTAGCTTGGTATTATCTTTATAATGTTTAAATTTAGAAAAAATATTATTTGCTCATGTTCTAAACTTGTCTTTGGGATGGACTTTTTTATTATTAGTACTTGCCGATAGGCTAAGCAAGTACTATTGCATCATTTTATGAATTTCCTCTCTTAACTAGTGATTAAAAAATTTGATTTCTGCCAATTAAAATCTATTATTTTTATTAGATTTTATAAAATTAATAATTTATATAGTATACATACACATTTTTTACGTTTATAATTCAACAAAATTAATTTATAGCTTTTCTATTGGCTGAAAAATTTAGCCTCTTATACACGGATTTTGTGCAAGCACTACCTCTATAACAATTTTATTGGCAATATTATAAGAGCAGATATATTTTATATTAATTAACTTATGAATTAATGATAATATATTAAATATATAAATACTGTAATTAACATTACTAATATATATCTAAATTATAATATTTGAATTATAAAAAAGTTTATTTCTTCTACAATAAATATAAAAAATTATAATAATTAAAAAATTAATATATTTAATTAAAATATTTTTTTCTTAATTTTAGTTTTCTTTTAAATTGTTCTCATAATTAATATATATTCATTCATTACAATAATACTTCTCACTAAAATAAAATTTATTATCTAAAATTATTTATATTTTAGAAATAATTTATTTACTAATCAAATTTTATTTCTAAATTATAGATTAACTTTGATTAAATAATTTAATTATTTGAAATAATTATTCTTATTCTTTATATTTATTACTTTTATTACAATAGTATATTATTAGCAGGTACTAGCCACTACGTGGCACTTGTTTGTTATGTTATTGTGGTTCTAATGATTTTAAAAAGTTATTTTATGTATAAATCTTTGTTAATTAATATTAGGCAAGTGATGTGGATAGTTAGTGGTTTGTTAAAGGTTGTGTGTTTCTCTTTTTGAAGATACTATCAATAATGAGTATGAGGTAATCTATTGTTAATTTATCTATTAAATGTTCAATAGATTATATCACTACTAAAAAATTAAAGAGGAAATATGATGACAAAGATTATAATCTAAAATTTGTTTTCAGTATAGGATAGTTTAGATTTGATATGATAGTAAGAATGGTATCTATTTCTTTTACTAGAACTATGTAAATTTATAGTATCACTATGTTTATTAGATGGTAGAGAATGATAGGGTCAAATTATGAAAGGTTGTTATATATTCACTTATGAAACTACTAAGCATGAAAAAGCTCTCTTATTTTATGGCCATAGACATTGAGTTCTACTCCTAATTTATTTTATTGTTCCTCTTATCTCATTTTAATGTACTGATACTATATTATAACATCACAAAATGATTATGTGGACACCCTTCTAAGTGGTCGAGATATATTAATATTTAATTAGTCTAATTGTAACATATAAATATTAGCTTTAACTAGATTTATGAAGGAAGTAGATCATGGTTATAATTGGATTATGAAATTAGTCTCTGAACATAATATTGTACATGTGTTTCAACCTTTGTCATTGTCCTTCTAGTCATAATGATTGTTGATTAGCCCATACAATATTTTGATTACATTATTTATAATAGTATAAAAAAATTCATTGGGTAAAATTTAAAGATGTCTTTGATTAAACGTAAACTAGTTTCACAAGGATCGTAAACCCAAGTCATAAATACATCAACAAAGATAAGAAGAGATAGTCATCAACCAATAGTAATATAGACACTAAACAAATGCTAACCAAATATACCAAAAACAGGGGAAAACACCCTAAAACACCTACAAATTCTTAAACAGATCCTCATGCTTAAGGATCAATTCTTCATTAATACTCCTAACCTTATTGGCAATACTATCAACTAGAGTGAAAGTGCCCATGTGCTTACTTCTATATTAATTAAGGAGCACTGAGAGGAGGGGTGAATCAATGTAACAATATTCTTAAATTTCTTAATCCAAAACTTATATCCACAAATAACTAAAAGTAAACAAAATAAGATAAACATGTGCAACATCATAACACCATGATTTATTGTAGGATTTGAGCAATACAAATCCACAAAATCCAAAGATCACCTGCATACAAAAACCTGTTACAAGGAAGTAGAGACAAGAAGAGGGAAAGGGTTTGACTCAAAAATATGAAGAAGAAAATATCCTCAACTAATGAATGAATTAAATGTACAATGGATCATCCTTATAAAGGAGATCAAAAGCTTTGAAAGGAAAACCCTAGTGCATGTAATAATTAGTTAAATTATTACAAGACTAATGCATGCAAGTTTATATTTAAAACAACTAGTGCATGAGTTTAAAACAACTCGTGCATAAGTGTTTAAATATAAACAACTAAAGTAAAAGATTTGACATCTTAAGAAGGGAGTAAAGATTAATTAACATAATTAATACTTTACTCTAACACCCCCCCTTAAGATGAGAAACAATGCAGCTACAAACAATGCAAGAAGAAAGCAAATGAAACTATAGTGCTAAAAGCAAAAAAATGGGTCCCGGCAACATGGCCTAATGAGGTACCCATGTACAAAGAAGAGTCTCTATAAAGCGGAGAAATAGAGAAAACCACATGGGAAAAACTCTACTCCAAAAAGAGATAAAGAATAATCTGAAGGACTAAATAAGCCTCCAAAACTAGGAATGTTCCAGAAAATAGGAACAAGAATGAACATGTAGAACATCACCAAAGCAAAAGGATGCAAACTCTGTAAAAAAGTAACTACTGATCTAAAGACCCTCCAAAGAAATATGACCAGGTAGAGAAGACTGTAATCTGCATGAGTGCCCTCAAATGACACTATTCGAATCAGGAAGCAAACAAAGGCAAACACCTGAACTCGAAGATACAGATGGCATAAACACCAAAAGTCTGAAGAGCTGATCAATCAAAGTTGGAAGAGTGCATCCAAAAATAGGAAAGAAAGAGTGTCTATATGGTAAATGATCCATCTCATCGAAATGCATAGGTACCCAGCCACTACATCTGCCTAGTACATAGGAACAAATATTGAATACATAGCTCACACTATCGAACCAAGGAAGTAGAAGAATGATCAATAGAAACCCCCCATAATGCTAACAAGAAAGAGGTGACAGGTACATTGACAAATGTAGATGGAAAACAAAGGAAAACATCAAACCCCCCCATGGAACTAGAGTAGAATCTGGAAAAATAACTCATAGAACTAGAAAGCTCTCAGAACAAGCTTTCCAATGATATCTCATTTTCCCAAAACGGAGTCCAGATGCGCAAGATAGAGCTTCCAGAGTGCAAAATTGAACATCTGGCTTTGACAGTAAAAAAACACCATCAAAAAATCAAAATAAAAAAAATCAAACCTCCAGATCTGGATAGAGCTCGGAACTAGTTTTTTGATGATATCTCATTTTCTTGATTTCGACACCGTATGCTCATGATATGAGCATAAAACCATGGAGTGCTCCGGAGGGCCCAAAATGGTGTCTAGATGTGCTGATGTCAGCACTTCATGAGCTTAAAATTGACGGCCAAATGGTCGTCATAGCATGCAAGCCCCCTTGGGCTAAAATTCTCAGCCCCTGGTCGCCATATGACCAGGGGCTAAAACTGAATTTGTTGGCTTAAATTTGATGGAAAAATGGCCGTCGCTAGCAATTTTATTTTATTTTTTTTGTTGCAGATTCGCATGCGCACCTCAGGATTCGTGTTAGGCCATTCAGATTTTTACCTCAATTTGCATTTCAATTTTTTTGGCCAAACAATAAAATTTTTGCCTCAATTTGCATGCCAAAAATTAGAGAATTTTGCCTCAAAAAATGTGCCAGTACATACAAATGTTGCCTTGAAAAGCATGTCAAGCTGTCTGGTATCAAAAAAATACCCCAAAATGAAAAGTTGTCCAAATTGGGTGTGCCTTATATCAAAATAGGAGTTTTTGGGCACTATGAGCTCAACGTCGAGGTCCATTTGAGCTCAAAGTGCACCAAAATTTAGGGACCCCCTAATTTCAATAAAAAATAACCAAAAAAGCCCTAATATGAATCCTTCAAATGTGAACTAGCTATAGTAGATTAGGCTTTGATACCATGTAGGATTTGAGCAATATAAATCCACAAAACCTAAAGATCACCTGCATACAAAAACTTATTACAAGGAAGTAGAGACAAGAAGAAGGCAAGGGTTTGACTCAAAAATATGTAGAAAAAAATATCCTCAAATAATGAATGAATTAAATGTACAATAGATCATCCTTATAAAGGAGATCAAAAGTCTTGAAAGGCAAACCCTAGTGCATGTAATAATTTAACTAATTATTACAAGACTAATGCATGCAAGTTTATACTTAAAACAACTAGTGCATGAGTTTAAAACAACTCGTGCATGTGTGTTTAAATATAAACAACTAAAGTAAAAGTTGACATCTTAAGAAGGGAGTAAAGATTAATTAACATAATTAATACTTTAACATTTATTTTTGAAGAAAAATTTGTTAAGGTAAAAGTCTCGGTGGGGATGGTACCCACCAAATATCTCACTACTGTAATAATAAGTACCATGTTAAAGGTATAAGTACATAAGAGGGGGAATGAACGTGTATTCAAGCTTACATCCTAGAGCTCACCACTCAATACAAAATAATCTTATGACCCCTAAATGGGTTCAATGATCTATATTACAAAATTTAGATAGGACTTTACAGTCCCAAAAATTGAACTAACAAATAGTATCAACTGATTATCCAATATAGTTCTGACGAATCTTTGAAGAGTATTAATAACTGATTATTTGATATATAAATCTTTGCATCATTCATCTTGCACATCACATCTTTTATATCATCTCACTTTTCATCACATCCAAAAACTCAATCTTATATACTTGCCAAAAACATAACTCAATAGTCCCAACTGGCATATAATGAAATGTGTAGAAGATTCCATTATACCTCGACTAAATCATCACATAATAACTTTCTATTCAAATATAATGTCCTCCACAGTTGACTATATCAATCATAACCATCAAATCGATTGGATCATCAATCCAATGTACTACTAGCTCAACATAACATAGTTATTTGTCTGCCTGATACACAGAGTATCAACACTCAATCATACTACATCAAAAAGACCTATGATGATTGGATTAGACATATCATGATGTCTACTTTCAAGATCTAGCTTCGTAACTTCTAACACTTTGGCCTATTTTTGTACTATCTTGATCTTTGATCTTGTATCCTACACTATTCTTCATACATAGCTATTTTTCATTACCAATATCCTACATTGTTCTTCATATTATCTATGCCAATAAAATTCTGATGAAGCTTTGAAGAGTATTACTAGCTGATTATCTTATTTGTCAATCTTCACATCATTCATCTTGCACATCGCATCTTTTATATCCTCACTTTTCATCGCATCCAAAAAACAATCTTATATACTTGCTAAAAACATAACTCAGTCGTCCCAACTATCATATAATGAAATGTTTAGAAGATTCTATTATACCTCGACTAAATCATCACATAATAAATTTCTATTGAAATAGAATATCCTCCATGGTCAGCTCTATCAATCATAACCATCAAATCGATTGGATCATAGATCTGGTAGGATCTTTGGTTGATCCAATGTACTACTAGCTTAGCATAAGATAGTTCTATGTCTGCCTGATACACAGAGTATCAAAAATCTATGTTTTCCTGATACACAGAGTATCAAAACTCAATCATACTACATCAAAAATACATGCAATGATCGGATTAGATATATCATGATGTCTTCTTTCAAACTCTAGCTTTGTAGCTTCTAACACTTTGACCTATGTCTATATTGACTAGATCTATGATCTTGTATCATGTACTATTCTTCATACTTACCTATTTTTTATTACCAAAATAATCAGAAAGGTGGCCAAGAGTAAAGTGTGTAGTTCCCATCAATGATAACATATCATGCACTATTAGTTGTCTCTTGCTAACAATCTCCCCCTTTGACATTGATGGAAACACTTAGTTGAAAATGACTAAGTGTCTAGTCAAAATACCAAGTCTTAAAAACTCTCCCAAAAACTATACTCCCCCTAAGGTATACATCTCTCCCCTCTTAAGTATATATGCATTTTTCACTATATCTCTCTCTCTTTAACATCAATGGAAAAGGAGGGGCCCAAAAAAAAGTCAAAACTTATCTACCAAAACTCCTATACATTCTGCATATGATATCATACTTACAAGTACTAGAATACTTATGGAAAATTCTTCCTCAAAAATGAAAACCCAACATCCCAAGTCTTCTATAAGATGTCAACAATACAATTTTGAGAAAATAAGGCACATGTTTCCTTCTTTTCTTCTGTAACATCTAATTGATTCATAAAGTCATACACTCTCTCAACTTTAATTAGCCCATTCTAAATACAATCCAATTTAGGAATAAAAAAGTTTTGAATATCCGAGAACCTTCTCTTCATCCTAATCCTTTCATCCTCAAGGTTTTTTATTCTATCATTGATCTTTACAATGTCAAATTTAAATATTGAAGTTTTCTCCTTAGCAAGATCAAGGGTAAAAAGCACAATAAGTTGTCACCCTTTTACAAAGGAAGAGGCTAACAACACCAAAACTAAAAAACTTCAAGGGCATAAAAGTCACATTTCTATTTAGAATTTGAAGATGATGTAAACTGTTGAAATGTGTGAAATAGGATGACTTTTATGTCTATAATTTTTAAAAATTATTTTGGATAAAAATTAATATATTTTTTTAATTTTTTAGATCTATTTTTCATGTCCTGAAAAATACTACAAATTAGGGGGTTTACTGTCAAATTATTATAAGTAAAACATTTTTTTTCCTCCAATTTCAAAATATGTTTTAGTTGACATGTATATCTATTGTAGGAAAAAAGAAAGAAGTGTTTTCGATCCATAATTTGCCCGTTGTAAGTATTCAAAGTCAAACTTAATCGAAATCAACAGTTTTTGTCTCCCGCCACTTTTCACCTATCAAAAATATTCCACAAATTAAATAAATTATATATTCTTGAAGTAGATTCTCTTCTCTAGTGCTGCATATGATTTTATTTTATTTTTGAATTGATTTAGTATTTTTTTATATTTACCGAATCAACGACTTCTGAAAGCTTTATATACCTACATGTAGTTTTTTACAAATTCGTTAACATTTTCTAATTGAAACAATATAAAATTTATATGTCCAGAATTGTAGTTCCGAGATCTACAAAAGGGTAGTTTTAGTTTTTTGAGATTTTTTATTTGCAGAAGAGAAAAAAACACTAGAAGTGCAAAATTCTACATTTTTGGTGTTTTAGAAGGTTTGGCTACCAAGTTGGCATGCCACCTAGGATGACTTGGTCGAGTCCCCAAAGGGGTTGGCCCCCCGCAAGTGGTCGCGTGGGTGACCCACCCTTTCAATTAGAAGGCTATTTATAAGTGTTATTTTAAAAAAAATATATATATCAATTGTGAATTTACATTCTTATTTTAGGATATAAGGATATTTTGAAGCTGGGAGTCATTTTTTCGGGGAAGTTACAAAGACATTTTGGTTTGGAAGGAGCATGAAGGTAAGTTTTTCAGTGACGAAAGAGTAAAACAATAAAAAATTTCTTGCTTAGATGTTTTAGCAATGGGAAATAAAAGGACTAGAACAAGGAAGTATGATTGTAAAAGGGATGACCAAATGAAAGGTCATATGAAACTTGTTGAAGAGCAACTGGTCGATGTTGAAGAAGAACCTATCAATGTAGAAGGTGCAACTCAACTAGGGGAGGATATTGGTAGTAGTCGAAGTATACATATTTTTCCTACAATGCAGAATTTGATGGACATGAATGAGGAATCACTTATTAGTCAAATTGCACCAGAACACCTAGTACCTGAAAGCACTATTAAATTGTATCTCAAAAACATGTGGATGAAATATTTTGAGAGTAAATCTTTGGTGGGAAAAGCACAATTGTTTGCAAAGTTATTCAAGAAAAAAGAAATGACTCCGGTTTTGGAGTTGTTGGGTATTGATAATAGGAAAATTGTAGGAGGTAAAGTAAAATAGATAATAATTTAAAATTTACAAGATGCATTGAACGTTGTTAATAGGGAAGATCATAGAGGATCATTTTCAAGTGCGGCTAGAAGAGCGTTGATGACTATGATTGCTAGTAATAAATTGACACATAGAAATCAAGTTCGAGCAATTTCTAATTTACTCAAGGTATCTCGAAGAATTGTTTAGAGATATATTAGGAAGAGAAATATGTTGGATATGGACATTGAAAAGAATTGGGTACAAATTTGTAGAGTTCCTCGTAAAGATAGAATTTTTGAAGATGTAAGAAGACAGGTCATTGATTTTTGGACCATCCACTTTCGTGTTTCTTCTAATAGAAGGGACACTATACAAATGAATGATGAAGAGACTGGTATGAAGATTTCACATGCAAAACATTTTGTCGATACTACAGATAGTGAATTGTTTGAAGCATTCAAGCATGAATTTTCAAATGTAAAAATAGGTCAGAGAATGTTTGAGATGTTGCGCCCTTTCTTCGTACACATAAATAAGGTTCGTGAAACATGTTGAGTTTCACTTATATTTGTAAAGTCCATTTTATGTGATAAATCAAAAGATTAGATGAATTCAATGTCCAGTGTATAAAAATGAATGCAATAATTGTACAAATTTAAAGAAATTTCCTTTACAATTTGATAATATTGATGCTACAACACTAGTCCAGTGGAAGAGATTTGAATATGAGATATACCAAACAAAGACATGAGGTGAATAAAAAAAAATTACATTAAAGGAGAGTGAATTACCATACCTTCAGTTCATGGATAGATTTCGATCTATGGTTTATCCACATATCCAACATTGTCATGGTGCATGATGGCAAGCTAAATAGTTTCATGATTCCAAAAATTGTTTCCCACCTGGTTGTATTCTTTTAGTTGTAGATTTTGCGAAGAACTATACATTTTCCCCTCAAAAAGAGATACAGAGTTAATATTATCATTCTAATCAAGTTGCAATATTTGTGCATGTGACCTATAGACATGCACAATTCGATTTGGATGAGATAGACTCTAGTATAGATCAAAATGAACACATTATCATCAAGGAGGTTCATTTCAATATTAGTGATGGTAGGGTTCATGATAAGAGCTATGTGGCTCATTGTTTCAACATAATTTTCAACAATCTTGTGATTCATGGGATAAATGCTTCACAACATTGGATCTGGTCTGATGGGTGTGTAGGTAAGTATGTGTGCATTATAAATTTTCTTTTAAATTTTCTCAATTCTAGATATATATATTTATGTGTGTGTACATTTTTGTAAATTAAAATTGTAGGTCAATTCAAGTCTACAAAAGCCTTTAATTGGTTAGCCATGAAACATGTTAGACACAACGTTAAGTTTGTTTGAAACTTCTTTGAAAGTGGACATGCAAAAGGAGAGCATGATGGAGCAGGAGCATGTGTGAAGCGTGCACTCCGACAACATGAACTTCAAGGTATGTATACATTTGATATTCAACTTATTTACTTGCTCCTATCTAACTTTACATTACATACATACACATGTTCTTTAATCTTCATTTTCTTAGAAATAAACTAATTATATATATAGATATATAGATATATATATATATATATATATATATATATATATATATATAATATATATATATATATATATATATATATATGTATGTATATATAGATATATGTATATATATATATATATACATATATATATATGTATATATATATATATATGTATATATATATACATATATATATGTATATATAGATATATGTATATATATATACATACATATATATATATGTATATATATATACATATATCTATATATCTATATATATATATATATATGTATATCTATATATACATATATATATCTATATATATATATACATACATACATATATATATATATATATACATATATATATATATATACATATATATATATATATACATATATATATATATATACATATATATACATATATATATATATATACATATGCATATATATATATATATATATATATATGTATATATATATATATATATGTATATGTATATATGTATATATATACTAAATTGTTAAAAATATATCTCTAGGTAACATGATAGAGAATTCAAAGAAAATTGTTGAATGGTGTCAAAATCATTTCTCTACTCGAGACACAAAATACAACAAACATTACTTTTGGGAAGTGATAGGTATTTATTTAAAACTTTTATTTTTCAAACTCA
>BSBK01003188.1:0-157500 GCA_027943335.1 Chamaecyparis obtusa
ATATATATATTATATATATATTATATATATATATATATATGTACTATATATATATATTTATGTATATATATATGTATATATATATATATATATGTATGTATATATGTATATGTATATATATGTATGTATATATATATATATATATGTATATTGTATATATATATATATATTGTGTGTGTGTGTGTGTGTGTGTGTGTGTGTTACTCCTAAAAAAGTACTCGTCTACAGGGATTTTTTTAGTGGCGATTATTCACCAATTGGCAAATATTTCCTGATTGGCATATAGAAATTGGAGAATAAAATGCTCATATACTGGTTGACCGGTTCACCCAGAATTTATAAAAGATACGTTTAGTGGTCGGATTATTCACCACTATTTTTACGTAATTTCAATACTGTAGTCAAGTTCTTCACCCATATTTCTATTGTATTTTACTCATATTCGACACAGATTAAATTGGGGTGTATTTATCGAGGATCACCATTCTCCAAAGACCAATTGTCCCAAGTGAAATTTTTATTTGCACTAGGACCCAATTCGCCATGCATCATACATAATCGCGTGCCAAATTCCTGCCCTATTCGCCTAGTCAATTATTTGAAATTACGCGGGGTTCACCAAATATTAGTTGTTATCATAAGCAAATTATCGGCCCCTTCGCCAAAATGGATGATGGAGATTATGAGGCAAAATCTGATGGCTAATATGAAATGGTTTACTTGTAGTTGTCTATCTAAGAGATATGAGTTTCATTATTGAAACATGTCGGAGAGAAGGAGACTTCAAGAGATTTAGTAGTACAAAAATTTAGTTGATTCTGACCTCACAATTGCGATCGGTAGCAAATCCGAATGACTACGAGTCCGTAGTATCTTATTCAAGTAAAATTTTATTGTAGCCTTAATTTTTTGGAGATGTCATAGTCAAATTTAAATAGGAAGAGGACTATTGAAGGTGGAGAATCTAGAGATGTCCAAGAGAGGCCAATGAAATGCAGAAATATATCTTCATACTTCGGCTGGGGCAGATGCAATAGTGTTTGTCAAAGTGAGGAAGGTACATCATCAGAGGAACCTCTACAATTTCAACCTACATAGGAGTCTAATCAAAAATTGAGGAGCCTAATAAATCTGGTGACGAAGTTGCAGAACCTGATATCTCTAATGAAGATGACCTTGAAGAAGAATTTCAAGTAAATAACCAGTACCAGGATTAACCGATCGACTTCGGTGATGATGATGGTTCAATTAATAGTAACACTAAAGGGAGAGGAAAATCAAAAGAAAAAATTGATCATCAATGGGAGATGTCGAGGAGATTTAAATTTGATTGGGCAGAAAAGTATCCATTCATTGAGCTCATGGACAATCCAATTGTAGGTGAGCCGCTAATAGAATTTAGATGTATGATTTGTTGTTGGAAGTATAAAAGGGAAAAGCAGTTGCAGCTTAAACCAGACACCATAGAGAAATATGTTGGCAAGGTTTACAAAACCTCAACTGTAGATGGAAAGGAAATAAAAGTGGTAAGATATAAAACAAAGGAGCAATGTCAACATAAAAGGAATGCTAAGGAACATTATTTGTTTCAGAAATTTAAGACTAAACCTGGTGAAGTCCAAGGTTCTATTAATGCTATTTTTGCAAAAGGAAGTAAAGTAGAAGAACGTAGAAAAGTTTTTCAATTAAGTAATGTTTTCCATATTTTGAGCAGAGGGCATCCAATGACAGACTATCCAGAAATGAGTGGTTTGTTACACTTTCTGAAAGTTCCTAACTATCCATCACTCATTGGTAAATAAACAGTGGATGAGAATTGGCAAGTTGTATTTCCCAGGTTGAAATAGAGGATGTACAGAGAAAAATAAAAGAGTCAACCTTTAATGCATTGTCCTTAGATGAAGTTACAGCAATAGATAATATGTCGTGGGTATGCATGCATGTTTATACTGTACAAAATAATTTCTACCAACCACATCTACTAACTGTTGCAAAATTGAGGGACAATGTGACATCAGAAACTTTATTTCAATTAGTAAAGAGCCATTTAATTGAATATGGACGTATGGATGAATTGACAATAGTGAAGAACTTGATCTGTGTTGGAGAAGATGGAGCTTCAATAATGCAAGGTCAAAGGAATGGTATTTGCACAAATATGCAAGCTTCTTTTTCACCATATGTTGTTGGCATTCACTGTATGGCCCATAGGATGAATCTTTGTTTTAGAGTGGTGAAGAAGTTTCCTTTAGTAAATAAGGTTGAAGATTTAGTAAGAGAGTTGTACTCATATTTTTGTTGAAGTCCCAAACATTTTAGGGAATTTCAGCACTTTGTTGATGGAATTACTAATGGAAAAACTTGCATAGCTTCTTAAAGGTGTTGATACCAGATGGATCTCTTTGGATGGACCAGCACATCGAGTTTTTTTTTAATATCAATCTTTGATTGGATTGATGTATGAAAATCAGGACAATGCAAAAATTCAAAGATGTGGCAACCTGCTTCGGAGGTTAAGCAATATAGAGACACTTTTGACTTTATCATCTCTTCTTCCCATGCTAGAAGAAATGATGTTCATTATGAAAAAAGCCTAGCAAAGAGCCATGTATATTGCAGAATATGCTTACTTGCGTAAAATGTCATGCCAAGACCTCAATAGTCTCTATCGAAATGACCTAAATTTATCTGATGAAAGATTTAATCACTGGCGAAAACTAACAAATTTGGACAATCCTGATAATTATTTAAAGATCATTGAAAATGGGGATTTATGTGTTTGTGCAAGGGGATTTCAGATACCAATGTACTACAGTGCCCCAAAGAAGCGAGCTACAAGAGTTACAATGGAAGAGTTTACCAAGATCATCGAGTCTATAGCAAGTAATGCAAGGGACATAGCCTATAAAGTTTCCTCTAAAATAAGATCCTGATTCTCATATGAACAACTTCTTGAGGCCATGGCAATTGTGTTTCCTCAATATTAGTCCTTAAACTCTAAGGAAGATTATCGTAATAGGCCGTTGACTTTGATAAAGGAATTTTGCAAATCTGTAGAATTCAATGGAGTGACTATCAATGGAATTTTAGATGGGGGTCTTATTAAACATCAATCCAGCACTTTTGCAAAGATTATGAAGCATCAATATCAAATAATGCATAACGCACATGAAGAGGGCTCGGCAACAAGGCTTTGGACAGAACTAAAAAAGAGCACAATGTTGCGTGAAGAAATTTCAGAGTTCTTCAAGCTTGCTGATCTATGTCAAACCATGATATTGGGTTCAGTGGAGTATGAGAGAGTTTTCAGTGCTTTGGGCTTCCTAAAATCAAAGCTAAGAAACAAACTAGACAAGAATTTGGAAACATGCTTGAGGGTCTACACATATAGGTATGATGTCAATACTTTTCCTTATCAAAAAGAAATGGAAATCTAGAAGAAAAGATGCAAAAGAAGAGGGTTGGGAAACACCATTAACCAATCTCTGACAATGACTCTGAATGGGACAAGTACAGGTGGTGATAAGAGTCATAGAAGTGGAGGTTAGAGTGAAGAAGACACAAATGAAAATGAAGAGAACAATGAAGAAACTGGAATACCAGAATTGGATGATGATGACGACATGGAGATGAATTGGAAAATTTAGGAAATTTTTGCTAAATTAGCAGTAGCAATCAATAGATATTTTTCGAACTTATTAACTACTATATCCTGTCATTTAATGTTCATTTTAGGAAAGCAAGAATGTATTATGTTTCATCATTAAAATTTGAGAACAAAGAGTATTATTACTGTAGAGTGTAGTTTGTATCATATCATCAATGATCATTCATATTTGAATTTGAAATTCCTGAATGAAATTTTGTATTCCAATAGCATATAATAGAGTAAATCAACTAAGAATAACTAAATAAAATAGAGTAAGTCAACATACATTGAATTGGAAAACATGAAAATTAGATAGAGCACAATTTATTTTGTATTCATTTGCAATATATTACAATTTACAGTAGTTCAAAATTCAAAGCAAGCTTTGTAGGCCAGTCCAAACATCCTCTGATGGTAGAACAATTTGGTTCATAGTATAGTCACACTCCTACAACTTTGTTAGCAATTCATATTTGGAAGTGTGACTTGACACCACTGTTGCTTCTAAAACTCCATTCAAAGTTCTCACTGGTTTGATGAAATCCATGAATGTATCAGGAGATATGTCTATAGGAAGAAAGCATAAATTAGTATTTATTTTGTCCTGCAACCTTATTTTATAATTTTCTCTTCCAATGAAGTTATTTGCGTCAAATCCCTTAAGCAAACCAAGACTTTCCATATTCACTTTCCTTTGTTCCATCTTTGTGATCTTCTTCTTAGCTTTGTCATCCAATTCATGTGCTTCCTATAGCTTTTCACATTTTTGAATGATACTTGATACCTTTACTACAACATCACGGCGGTTGCTAATTCCCTTGTTTGATAGATAACTATCACTCTTACTATAGAGTTGTTGCATAATATCTTTTGCTTCCTTTTCTTTCTTGACAACATGCATCTTCTGTTCAATGTTCTTATGGAGATTCAAATAACATACTCTCATACTTTGAAGCCTTTCAAACCACCCATACAAGCTATGAGACATCCCCACTATTTGGCGCCAAATGTGTTTTTTTGTAATCTTCACTAAATTATTACTAGTATTTGTTAAAGTTTGAATTGTATTATTGGCCTTCTTTATTTCTTCTTCCATTTTTTCACAATTCTCTTTCTCTTCCACTGCTTTGTTTTCCCAATGATTGGATTTATCTACCTGAGAGTCCAATTCCTTTTGCAATTCCCGATTGGAGGCAGCATTACTCTCCACGGTTTTAAATAGCTTTTCTGAACTGACTCTTTCTTCCTCTAGTTTTTTACTAATTTCTACCAACTTTCCCCTCAGTGCCTTCAGCTTTGTCTGCTCCTATTCCTTCACTACTACCTCCGCATGTTCCTAGTCTATATCTACTGATGTAGAGGTGATGCAGGAGCATCTTGGGTGTAAGAGCAATCTTGCATCACCCAAAAATATTTATGTTTTTATTCAATAAGGGTTATTTTGTGTAGAGCTGCTATTTATCGAAAGTTACTATTTTTGGTAATTTTTGTATGTGCTCAAAATGATCTTATTTCTTTCTTGGAGGTTCATTTTGGTCATATAAGTCTGCCAGTAAAGTTTCATTGCCAAATCAAGTGTATATTGGAAGATATTGAAGATTTTCGGTATTGGCAGCAGGGTACAGAAACTTTGAACTCAGTTTTGAAGGCTTTAGAGGCCCCGGATGAGGTCGAAAATTTGGGTGACGGGCGCTTGCGCGGGTCAAGCCTGTAGAGCGCTTTGTGACATTTCTGAAATGGGGTTATAATAGCCGAGCGGGTCAACGGGTGATGACTTATGGTCTTCGAAAGTTGGGCCACCTGAAATGGCGAAAAATAATTTTCTTCAAAATTTCTGTTCGAGTTTCAAAGGTTATCTTGAGCCGACTATGATGTAATAAAATGTAAAATAAAATAATTCTAAGTTTGGTCGGCCTTATTGGCTAAAATTCTGGAACCTTCCCAGGCGGTGGAAAATTGCCTATATAAGGAAGGCTGTATTATTGTCTTAGGCAGTTCAGAATAGTTCTGGGTAATAGTTCGAGGCTTTGTGCTACAGAATATTGTAAGGGAATGCCCATGTGGCTTTGCATATTGTAATTCTGAAAGTTTGTAATTCCACATTTGTGGAGATAATAAGAAGCCAATTTTTCTGTTCTTGCATATTATTGTTGTTGTTTCTCTTTTTCTGTTATGTGTTTGTGGTATTAAGGGGAGCACCCTTCATCAGGTGGTATCAGAGTAGGATTTCTTGAGTATGTAAACAAATCACCGACTATGAGGCAGTTTGCACTAGGACCGTGGCTAGGGTTTCAGCGTGCATCACGAAAATGCCTCCACGAAGGGAACGTGGCGGAAGAGCTGGTGTTGTAACACCTGAGGTTAGAGAGCTGCAGAGACAAGTGCGAGCATTACAAGAAGAGATTCATAAAGGAATGAATCTTAATGTCAGAGATGAAAGCGAGGATGAAGCCGAAGAAGAATATCAAGAAGGAGAATCTGAAATTGTGAACCAGGAGGAAGAAAGACTTTTTCGGGCGATTTTCAAGATTGGGAAAAGACCTAAGATTGAGGTTCCTACATTTTCTGGAAATCTTAACCCAGAGGAATTGATCGACTAGATCAATGAATTTGAGGAATATTTTGAGTATGAAGATGTTGAGGATCCTGATAGGGTCAAATTTGCGAAGGCCAGACTGAAAGGTCATGCGAAGATCTGGTGGCAAGAAATTCAATTGGAGCGAAATAGAAGAGGGAAAGATAAAATCACAAGATGGGATCGGATGGTGGATAAATTGAAGCGACAGTTCATTCCTGTTGATTATGAGCTTGACCTACTGAAGAAAATGCAGAGTTTGAAGTAAGCGAGAAAATCTATTCAGGAGTATACAAAGGAGTTCTATCAACTCCTCATCAGAACAGGCCATGCCAAAGCTGATCAGGAGAAAGTTGCCCGATACCTTAATGGGTTAAGGCCAAGCATCCAGGAGGAGTTGAATCTGGTTTGAATGAACAATATTGAAGAGGCATACCAGTTTTCCCTAAAAGTAGAGGAAAAGCTGAACAAGAAGTTTGAGAGCAGATAAAATGGAAGAGGTTGCGGTGGACGATCTGGTGGACGGTCATATGGTGGTCGAAATGAAGATCCGAAAAAGAAGGATGAGGCCAGTAGCAGTCAGAATCAGAGAGGAAACAATTCCAATCGCTTCCAGGATCAGAATAATAGAGACCAAAGAGGAAGGGGAAGAGGACAAGGATCTGGAAGAGGTGGCTTCCGTAGAACATGTTTTCACTGTGGAGAAGAAGGTCATAGGGCATTTGAATATCCTCAGCACCAAGGCAGAATGGACAGGAGAAATGAAGGCCAGGCCAGAGTTGCACATGTAGATGAAGATGCCAGATCATCAAATTCTGAAGATGCTGAAAGAGGAGAAATGTTGATTAATAGAAGAGTCCTGTTGAGTGGTGAGAATGAACCTGAGCAAAGGAGGAGCTTGTTTCGCACCAGGTGCAAGTGTGAAGGTAAATGTTGCGATGTGATTATTGAGAGTGGAAGCACTGACAATTTGGTGTCAGAAGAGATGGTGACAAAGTTGAAGCTCAAGAGATAGAAACACCCACATCCATATCGGATTGCCTAGGTACAGGATGACCACAAGGTCATGGTCAATGAACAATGCCTAGTGAAGTTCAAGATCGGCGGGTACCAAGATGAGGTACTATGTGATATCATCTCTATGGATGCATGTCATATGTTATTGGGTAGACCGTAGCAGTTTGATAGATGTGCTGTACACGATGGTCGTGCGAATACCTATTCCCTGACAAAGGATGGAGTGCGACATAAGCTAAAGCCATTGAAGGAGACCGAAGAAAAGGTATGCGGTAATGCAAGAATAACATTTGTTGATAGAAGAAATTTCCTAGATGGTATGAGGCATGAGCATGTATGTTTTGCTTTAATTCCAAAAGCCGGTAAAGAGGAAGTAGAAGATGTTCCTGTAGAAGTTGCAGATTTGTTGAATGAGTTTCAGGATATTGTATCCGATAACGTACCTGATGGATTACCACCAGTCAGGAAGATCAGTCATCAGATGGACTTGATCCCCGGAGCGAGTTTGCTGAATAAGGCAGCACACAGAATGACACCTGCAGAAAGTGAGGAGTTGAACAGATAAGTACATGAACTGTTACAGAAGGGGTTGATTTGAGAGAGTCTGAGTCCCTATGCTGTACCAGCGGTATTAGCACCAAAGAAGAATGGAGAGTGGAGGATGTGTACAGATTCTAGGGCAATAAACAAGATCACAATCAAGTATAGGTTTCCATTGCCACGAATGGATGATATTATGGATTGTTTGAGTGGAGCTGTGTATTTTTCAAAGATAGATCTGAAAAGTGGATATCATCAGATTCAGATCAGAGAAGGAGATGAATGGAAGACTGCCTTCAAGACAAAGGAAGGACTGTATGAGTGGTTAGTCATGCCTTTTGGGCTAACCAATGCACCGAGCACTTTCATGCGGCTCATGAACGAGGTTCTGAAAGAATTTCTGGGTAAGTTTGTCATTGTTTACCTAGATGATATTTTGATCTTTAGTAAGACATTGGAGGAGCATATGATGCATATTCGTATGGTATTTGAGAAGTTGAGAGAAGAGAAATTGTTGATTAATTTGAAGAAGTGCAGTTTTGTGAAAAAAGAGTTAGTGTATTTGGGATTTGTAGTTTCAGCAGAAGGTCTAAAAATGGACCCAGAGAAGGTACAGGCTATCCTCGAATGGCCTACTCCAAAGAATGCTACTGAGGTAAGATCTTTTCATGGTTTGGTTAGCTTTTACAGAAAGTTTATCAAAAATTTTAGCAGTATTTGTGGTCCCTTGACTGAAACAATGAGAGGGGATAGAAAAGAGTTTAAGTGGACTAATGGGGCAGAAAAGAGTTTTCAATTGTTGAAACAAAAAGTTACAGAACAACCCGTTTTAGCACTTCCAGATTTTAATAAGGTGTTTCAAGTAGATTGTGATGCTAGTGGTACTGCAATAGGAGCTGTTATGAGCCAAGAAGGTAAACCTGTTGCTTATTTCAGTAAGAAGTTAAATGATGCCAAGAGGAAATATTCTGTTTATGATCAGGAATTTTATGCTATAGTTCAGGCATTAAAGAAGTGGAGACATTATCTGCTTCCTAAGGAGTTTGTTTTGTATACTGATCATCAAGCTTTGCAATATTTGAATAGTCAAGGAAAGTTGAATCAGAGGCATTTGAAATGGGTTGAGTTTTTGCAGAGTTATACATTTGTTTTGAAACACAGGAGTGGAAAGTCTAATAGGGTTGTAGATGCTCTTAGCAGAAGGCAACTATTGCTGATAGAAATGCAGATTGAAGTGGTTGGGTTCAAGGAACTCAAGAATTTGTATCCAGAGGATCCTGATTTTGGTGAAGCTTGGAAGGCTTGTACAGAACCTGTTACTCTAGACAGGACGAAATGGCTGGATTTTATCATCCAAGATGATATGCTATTCAGAGGGAGTCAGTTGTGCATTCCACAAAGTTCTATGAGGGAGAATCTCATCAAGGAGAAGCATAGTGGAGGATTGGCTGGACATTTTGGTCGTGATAAAACCCTTGCTTTGGTTGGTGAGAATTATTATTGGCCACAATTGCAGCAAGATGTGAAGAAGTTTGTACAGAGTTGCAGAGTATGTCAGATGGTGAAAGGAGTGAAGCAGAATATAGGGTTGTATCAGCCATTACCTATACCAGAGAAGCCTTGGGAGGATATCAGTATGGACTTTGTTCTTGGTTTACCGAGGACTCAGCGGGGACATGATTCAATTTTTGTAGTAGTTGACCGATTTTCAAAGATGGCACATTTCATTCCCTGCAAGAAGACTAATGATGCTGTTCATGTAGCAGAATTGTTTTTCAGAGAAGTAGTGAGACTTCATGGTTTGCCAAAGACCATAGTTTCAGATCGGGACACTAAGTTTGTTGGATATTTCTGGCGTACATTGTGGAAGAAGTTGAAGACATATTTGAAGTTTAGTTCATCACATCATTCACAGACTGATGGATAGACAGAGGTGGTGAATAGGAGTTTGGGAAATTTGCTGAGATGTTTGGTTGGAGATAAGCCAACAGGATGGGATTTGATTTTATCACAGGCAGAATTTGCATATAATAATTCTGTCAATAGAAGCACTGGTAAATCACCATTCCAGATTGTATATGGAAGTAGTCCGAGAAATGCATCTGAATTGAGGAAGATAGATAAAGGAGAAATAAGTAGTGCTGAAGCTGAAGATTTTGCTGAACACTTGAAGAACATCCATGGGGAGGTGAGGAAGCATATTACCAAGATGAACACACAGTATAAGGCTAAGGCGGCTGAGAAAAGGAGGTATAAGGAATTTCAAGTTGGTGATGAAGTCATGGTTCATTTGCGAAAGGAGCGGTTTCCAATTGGTACATATAACAAGTTGAAAATGAAGAAGTTTGGACCATGTAGGATACTGAAGAAACATGATTCAAGAAATGCATATGAGGTAGAATTGCCTACTGAGCTAAATATTTGACCAATTTTTAACATTTCAGATCTGATAGAGTATCATGAAGGAGGTGTTGAAGATGAGATCACAATAGCACAGTGGAGTATTCCAGCAACTAGTTCAGACACTAAGGAGATCGAGGATATACTGGACAGTCATGTTGGCAGAAGCACAAGGAACAGGACATATGAAGAATATCTGGTCAAGTGGAAAGGATGACCTGTTGAAGATTCATCATGGCTAACAAGGGTGGAGGTTAACCGTCTTGGTTTTCCTCTGCACACCTGAGTCGTGACAGGGTCACTTCTCAAATTACCCCAGGTGTCTGATGCAGGAGCATCCTGGGTGTAAGAGCAATCTTGCATCACCCAAAAATATTTATGTTTTTATTCAATAAGGGTTATTTTTTGCAGAGCTGCTATTTATGGAAAGTTACTATTTTTGGTAATTTTTGTATGTGCTCAGAATGATCTTATTTCTTTCTTGGAGGTTCATTTTGGTCATATAAGTCTGCCAGTAAAGTTTCATTGCCAGATCAAGTGTATATTAGAAGATATTGAAGATTTTCGGTATTGGCAGCAGGGTACAGAAACTTTGAACTCACTTTTGAAGGCTTTAGAGGCCCCGGATGAGGTCAAAAATTTGGGTGACGGGCGCTTGCATGGGTCAAGCCTGTAGAGCACTTTGTGACGTTTCTGAAATGGGGTTATAATAGCCGAGCGGGTCAACGGGTGATGACTTATGGTCTTCGGAAGTTGGGCCACCTGAAATGGCAGAAATTAATTTTCTTCAAAATTTCTGTTCGGGTTTCAAAGGTTATCTTGAGCCGACTATGATGTAATAAAATGTAAAATAAAATAATTCTAAGTTTGGTCAGCCTTATTGGCTAAAATTTTGGAACCTTCCCAGGCGGTGGAAAATTGCCTATATAAGGAAGGCTGTATTATTGTCTTAGGTAGTTTAGAATAGTTCTGGATAATAGTTTGAGGCTTTGTCCTACAGAATATTGTAAGGGAATGCCCATGTGGCTTTGCATATTGTAATTCTGAAAGTTTGTAATTCCACATTTGTGGAGATAATAAGAAGCCAATTTTTCTATTCTTGCATATTATTGTTGTTGTTTCTCTTTTTCTGTTATGTGTTTGTGGTATTAAGGGGAGCACCCTTCATCAAGAGGTCAATTTTTTAATCTTTTTCTATAATTTTTTCAAACCGTTCTCTAAAGATTTCCTCTTTGCTTTTTCATTGCCTATGTCTGCCTGTAAACTTTCTATATTTTTCTCGAGCTTGCTTTTTTCTCTTTCTAGCTTTAGCAGTGCATTGTAGACCACTTGGTTTGTAGACTTTGACACATTGATTTTGTCCACATTTTGAACTTTGGAAAAATCCATTTGGAGAGTGCTAACTTGAAATTCAGATGGATCTATCTGACTCTCTAGTGGGTTTCCATCTTTTTTTGGTGGAATAACAACCATGAACTCCATCATGTCTCTGTTTGGGTCATATGCTGGAAAAACCCTGTTGGATGGAGGTTGTTCCTCCATAGCTGTAGTAAGGGCACCAGTCAACAATGTCTTCTTTCTTTCCTTATTCTTGGTTGTTGTTTCTACAAATTTATTACTGAAATCTTTGAAATGAAAATCTAGTGTTGCAGAAGGATTTGAATGTTTGAAAGGTGAACTAGACTCAAAGGCAGAGCTTGGAATGCATGTTGATCTAACTAATGTTCTTTGAGTTTTAAACTTGCAGAGTGTTTTTCTGAACCTAAAATTGCAAGCGGTTCTTTAGGATCAAATGTCATTTTTCTCATTGTTCTGGTAGTGGAAAGCTTTTTCTTCTTGACACTATCTTCTTCTATGGGATTCTGTGTAGATTCTAGTGGCATCTTTAGAGAGGGAACTTGTATAATTTTCCCAGTCCCACTAGCACCAGTGCCACTACTAGACCAAGTAGCAGTAGATTCATACCCAATGCCTGCACGATGATCATGAGCAGTTTTTTTTGTCTCAATTGTAGTCTAGATGCCTTCTCCTTTGGGACCCAAACCACCACGTTGATAACCCATTTTTTCCACAATGATTTCCCCTTTACTATATACTATTTTCTGGTCCTCGATGATTCCACTCTGACTCCTAGTCCCTAGAGTAAATGCAATTGGTGGATTATCATCCTCAGTGTTTGGAATATCATCCTCACTGTCGTATGCCATGTTAGGATGCTCAAAATTACACAATTTTCTAAACTCTATATCCTCATCTATATCATCTAGATCTTCACTGGTCTTTGGTTCACCAAGATCCTTTCTTATACTCCAAAAATCATCCATTTTTCTTCTAGTCCATTTTTTATCCTTACAAGCTTCTGCTAATCTCTTTGGTATTTTTATGTTTGATGGATGAGCAACTTTTTCATAGAAATTGTAGGACATCCTAGGCTATACATTTCCTTGGTTTATTATTGCCATAATTTGTAATGACAAATGTTCAACTAAAATTTTTTCCTCAGTGGAAAATTTCTCCATATCTTTTCTAATGTCATCCCAGCTATCCTTGTTTTTCAACTTCTCTAACAATGGTTTACTTTCATGTTGAAATAAGTTTGCAGAGTTCTTATTAGCAACAAGCATTGTTTGAATGACATTGAGTGGATCATAATTCCAGTACCACTCTAAATCAAATTAAAAAATATCTAAAATAAAATTGCCACTTTGAATGCCTTTCTCTCAAATGTTAACCCTCCAATTGAGAAAGGTCAGGAAGGGAATATGCTCTTCTTCGATTGGCCAGCAAAGAGTCTATCTATTCTCTCTAGTTGTACTACATATTCTACTACAAACACCCTATTTGTCAAATGCATTGGAAGTTTGTGGGGTTTCAGTTCTATTCTATAAAACCTTAGCACAGTGCAATCTTCCATTAAGTACCAGTCAACCAATTGAATTGTGCTTCCAAGTTGTATGCAATCCCTACATGAAGTAGACAATCTGGGCATTGGAGTGCTTGTTATTTTTTTGTACAATGGTGTTAGAAAGTAAAGTCCACCAAGATAACTAAGAGGGGGGGTGAATCAGTTATCTGATAACTATAACTTTTATCAACTTCAACAACATTTAACCATGTAAGAAATATAATTACCAACCATAGAAAGATATTCATACACAATGACACAATAACACAAGATATGTTGACTAGGGAACCTCTTGATCAAAGAGTAAACCCCGGTGGGAATGATGCCCACAAAAGATGCACTAATATGAATATTCATTGTGAAAGGATGGACTCTGTTAGGATTCTTATGAAATGCATTCAGTACTTATGAATCCCTATTAGGAGATTTTGAATCCCTGTTAAAAGATTCTAACCCTGTTAGGAGTTATGGAAGACAGAAGGACCCACTACCCAAATAGCTTCAAAGGCAAGATCATTGAACACACTATCCAACTGACCTTAAGATTATTCAATAGAATAATATCAAATATGTTACCTCCTCACTGTGCCAAACGACAATCACTGCTACACCAGATCTCAATTTTAGATCTTTGTACTTCACATTTCTTCCTTCACAATTTCACTTTCACAACTTCATTAGCTCTTTTCTTCACTTCATGCATACATTCGCATTCAACCATAATCAACCACACTCATGCCACACTACAACAAGGAAAAACATTCCTTCCTTTATACCACACTCGAATAATTACAAATGAGTCAGCACATAATTACAAACTAAAAGTTTTCACATGCTACATAAAATTTACACAAAACTATCAGCTTCTAAATATAATAAATCTTCACTCATGTGACTTCAAAGTTTACATTGTCATCCATGTCACTATCAATGTGTCTCTAACTTCCCTTTAACTACAAAAAACTAGATTCCATCCCGATTACGAGATATCATCTGATTTCCACAAACTGCTAATCAGGAACACTGCTTGAATACTGCTTCCACCAAAATGCTCATAACATTCATGAATAAATGAATTAATGTCTACACTCTTAACCATAAACATATAACATATCAAAGAGTATAACCTCAGCATCACATAGCTCAAACTGCAATATACCATGTGCGCTAATCAAAACATTGTCTGCTTCTCTGCAAGTCTCCACAAGATCACTGTGTTGACATCAATGACAATCATAGTCATGAATGCAACAACAACTGCTACAAAATGACTGCCAAGCATTCATTCATAACAATCTCCCCCATTGGCATTGATGGAAACATAGATGAAAAACATCCAATGTTCCAAAAATCCAATACTGTAATACTGTTGCTCTGACAAACATTTTCAAGTCCTCTTCATCAATCAAATCTTGCTTCATTTTCCTATTCATTTCTCTCCAACATATGGTTCAAATAGTACAAATGGTTTTTCATGTACACTTCTCCCCCATTGACATCAATGATAGAAATTTCATCACTATGTCAACAACAACTCAATGTCAAAAGACACTATTCAGAAAATACATTCACAAGAGTCCTCATGACTTAGCTCAGATACACATACTCCCCCATAGAGGAAGTACCAACATCCAGTCCAAAAGAAAGATAGGGCTCATATACCACTAGAAGGATGCAACCAATTGCATCACTACTCAAAAGTAGGTTGGGGCATAACCCCAAGCATACCTCTTAGATACTCAAATGTATCCTTAGGCAAAGGCTTTGTAAATATGTCTTCTATCTGTTCCTTTGTGCTTATGTACTCCAATCTGACTTCTTTCTCAGCAACTTTCTCTCTTACAACATGATACTTGATCTCTATATGCTTTTTCTTAGAATGTAATACAGGATTCTTAGACATACTGACTATACTGGTGTTGTCACAATGTATGACAATAGGCTCAACAAACTTAATTCCAATATCCTTCAGCATTTGCTTCATCCAAATTATCTGGTTACAATTGTTTGCTGCTGCTACATACTTTTCTTCTGTTGTGCTCTATGAAATAAAAATTTTCTTCTTGCTTAGCCAAGAAACCAATCTTCCTCCAACAAAAAGGGCTCCACTACTAGTGCTTTTCTTATCATCAACACTGCCTCCCCAATCAGCATCTATATATGCACATAGGGTAAAATCATCAGATTTTTCATACCACAATCCATAGTCCTTTATGCCTCTTAAATATCTCAGTATCCTCTTAACTGTTGCATAATGTGATTCTCTAGGTTCAGCTCGAAATCTTGCTACCATTCCAATTGAATGTGCTATATCCAGTCTTGTGTGTGTCAAATACTGCAATCCTTCAATCATGGATCTATATTTCTTCTGCTGAACTGTCGGTGTTTCATCTTTGCTAGATAGTTTGTGTCCTATAACCATAGGTGTTCTAACTAGTTTACAATTCTCCATTCCAAATCTTTTTAGCAAATCATTCAAGTACTTTTTCTAACTTACAAAGATACCATTATTGTTCTTTGTTATCTGTAATCCCAAAAAGTATTTCATCTCACCAATCATACTCATTTCAAATTCAGTCTTCATTTTATCAACAAATTTGTCACTAGCCTCATCTTCTCCTCCAAAAATAATGTCATCAACAAAAATAACTATAACCAACAAACCATTTTCAATTTCTTTTGTGTACAGATTGCTATCAGTTATTCCTTTAGTAAATTCCAATTTTAACAAATACTTATCCAGTCTTGCATACCAAGTTCTAGGTGCTTGCTTTAGTCCATATAATGCTTTCTTTAGTTTACGTAACATGTCTCCTTCTTGAGTCAAAGGAAAACCTTCAGGCTACTCAATGTAGACTTCTTCTTCCAATTCACCATTCAAAAATGTGGACTTCACATCCATCTGATATACTTTGAATTTCTCAAAAGCTACATAAGCCAAAAATATTCTTATTGCTTCAATTCTTGGTACTAGTGCAAAAGTTTCTTCATAGTCAATTCCTTCTTGCTGTGAGTATCCCTTACATACCAATCTTGCTTTGTTTCTTACAACTTCTCCTTGTTCATTCATCTTGTTTCTGAATACCCATTTAGTTCCAATTACATTCTTGTCTTTAGGTCTAGGGACCAATTCCCATATCTTTTTATTTTCTATCTAATCTAGTTCTTCTCTCATAGAATTAATCCAATGTTCATCTTCACAAGCTTCACTAGTAGATTTAGGTTCAATTTGAGAAATCAAACATAAATGTACCTTATTTCGAGTCATAACTCCTATGTCCAAACTTCCAATAACTTGTTCAACAGGATGATGTCTTGATAAATACCTGTTCGGTGTCATAGTCTCAAATCTTTCTTCAATTGTAGATTCTTCTCTAGATTCCTCTCTGGTCTCTTTAGCATGACTCTCATTCAACAATTCATTGTCAATCTCATAGAATAATTCAATAGTTTCAGTGTCGAGCTTAGGATAAGCTTCTTCATTAGATTCATAATCAAGCATTCTTTCCTGAATTTTGAACTTTTCATCAACTTTAACATTTGTGCTCTCAACAATAGTTTTATTTCTCTTATTGTAACATCTATATGCTTTTCTCTTCAAAGAATATCCAAGAAAAATGTTGGAAATATTTAGGAATTAACCGAGTTACTGAGAGGGGAGGGGTGAATCAGTAACTCCAAATTTTCTTACAATTTTAACATGTAATTTACTTTTAGACCTTTGCATACAGAAAGCATGAAACTTAAAAGCATTCACAATAATGACACATAGATTTGGTTACCCAGAAACCTTCCAAAAGAAAGTAAAACTGGGGTGGGGATGAAACCCACAAAGCTTTAATATTGCAGAATAAAGTTGGCCGGTTAAGGCTTACAATTGATCACTTCTGATGATCTGCCCTATTAGGAGCAAAAAGGATTGCTAAATCCACCCTGTTAAAGGATTTACAAAACATAAAATGAAGTATGCACTCGGTAAAGAGATTTTTACAAAGACTGTTAAGTCTACCCGGTTAAAGGATTTAGTACTGATTCACCTGTTAGAATGAAACAGTAGATCTCTTGCTTTGCAACTGGATTGCTGATTGAGATTCGCTGATGTACTGATCACCTTCTATGATGAATTTGTCTTTGCTGTTCCTTATACTGTTGAAGCCTTTTGTAATTCGCTTATCTCTGCCTTTCTTTCTCTTTCACATATATTCTACTTCATACATTTCATCCTTCTCTTTATTTTTACAACATTGTTTATATACAAGTCTTAAACAATTAATTAAAATTACAATTACACAGTCGGCTTGACAAATAAACATAAGTGCTACTAAGTCGGCCCAAGTATGGTTACACGGTTCCTGCAAACTGACTAGTGACAATTCTTCTTAATGCCAACAGAAAAATACCTTCATCACTTCTAGGATCAAACTTTCCAATATCATCATCTCTCTTTATATAACATTTGCTTCCAAAAATTTTAAAATACTTAGCTGAGGGTGCATGTCCAAACCATAATTCATAAGGTGTCTTGTATGTGTCTTCTATGATTTGTACTCTATTCATTGTATATACTTTTGTATTCACTGCTTCTCTCTAGAGTATCTTTGCTAAATCATTCTCAAATAACATAGCTCTTGCTGCTTCAGTCACTGATCTATTTCTTCTTTCTACAATACCATTTTGTTTAGGTGTTTTAGGGGCTGAAAAATGTCTCTTAATACCATTCACTTCACAAAAAGTGTTAAACTCTCTAGAAGTAAATTCACCACCTCTATCAGATCTCAAACATTTAATCTTCATTCTAGATTCATTCTCAACTTTGTTCTTAATGATCTTAAACTTATCAAATGCTTCAAATTCTTCTTTCAGAAATGCAATCCACATCATTCTTGTAAAATCATCAACAAGAATCATAAAATGCCTTTCTCCATAGAATCCTCTAGTCCTGGTAGGACCTCTCAAGTCTGTATGAACAATCTCCAACTTCTATGCCGATGTGAACTTCTTACTAGGAAATGAACTTCTCTTCTGCTTAGCCATCACACATTCTTTGCAAATCATGTTAGTAGGCTTCATAAATTTAGGCAAATCCCTTACTGCAAGTGTAGTACTCACTTTCACATTATTATCAAAGTTTATATGACAAAACCTTATATACCATAATCAACTGTCATCAATCTTAGTAATCAAACATGTCATCTTAGTAGGATTCATGTAACACCACACAATACTAAACTAAAAAAAAATAACTACAAGAGAACCAAATATAATGAACCTGAACAACACAACAAATTTTTTTTTATTAACAAGGTACAACATAGCACCGAAATACAAGTCAACTGACATAATCAATTACTTAAATATCCAAGGTAATCAATTACATGAGAGTATATCAATATACTCAACATTTAATACATATGCACTAAGAGTTCCAGAATGCATCTAACTGTCCCTAGATATCCTAAGCACTATTCTAATAACAAGCAACCAGGTAATAATCTATTTTCCATAAATCTTTACAGCAGTCAACCATTCCCCCAAAAACATAGTTTTCCTCATCTAGAATCCTGAAAACACCAAAATAGAAAACAACCACAAACAACAGGGCTTAGTCAAAAAGACTAAGATGATGGAATACCTCCAAAGCATCTACATTGTACAGGTTAGAACCTTAACAAACTAATCTAAACCATACAAATAAAAATAGACATATTTCATCATTAACAGGAAGCATTTCATTTCTACTCAACAAAAAGATACAAGTACTTCATTTCATTTTCAACAGAAATAAACTCGCAAAGAAAATGACAAGGTGATGATCCACTAGCTTTGGGTATCTACATAAGAATCAACGATCAGTAACCAATAGGAAACTCGAAGAATTCATTATGCTAGCCTTATTATTTCCAAGCAATAAGGTAAAACCATTCCTTTACTTCACCAACATGTGCAAGTAATCAGGGCAACATATTTTATCTTTTTAAATGTAACCCATAGCCCATGAATTATTAAGTTATCACTTAGTAATTAACTGACAGATATTCTTTCGCCTTCAGGCTCTAGACAAAAGTCAACTTCCCATACTAAGGATCACACTTGCATTATCTCAATACACTTCATACTACCAAAATAGCTAAACCATAGTAAAATCTGAATTACCAATTCAACTATTAATATTTACTTAACAATTGAAATCCTTAATACTGAAACAACCATTTAAAATTTCCACATACATCCATGAAATCTCTTTCCAAAATAACCACAGCAAGCATCTTCTCTTCATCACTGACAGAATAACTTAATCAAAATTTCCAATGATATTCTTAGAAATTCAAATAATAATAATATCCAATTCCTAACATCTAATTGCAATTTAATAACAAATAAATGGAAACATCCAATTCTATTGCCTACTGTTCGATACGATAATACCTAAGAATCAATTCCATTTTTCTATCACATTCTAACAAACAGAGTTATTTGTGATTCCATAGAAAGTTAACAATCAACTCATATACCAAAGAATAATGCAGAATTACACATTAACTACATAATTACCGCCGTATAAGAGTACACTTGTTTCAATTCTGTTATCTCTATTACCAAGTCACTTATGTACATACTTGTAGGTGTAACACATATATATACATATGTATATACACTCACGGTACGTGTATATACATATATACATATACATTCCTACAAATATATATATGTATGCACATACTTATAGGCCCACACACATATATATACATATGTATATACACTCATGGTACATGTATATACATATATACATATACGTTCCTATAAGTGTGTATATATATATATATATATATATATATATATATATATATATATATATATATATATATATATATATATATATATATATATATATATATATATATATATATATATATATATATGTACCCTTGTATTTATACAGAGTTTAGAGCACTACATCAAAATTGTAATACAATCAGAAAACATGAAATCAAATATTCCAATCTAAATATGAATTATCAATTACTGATACAACTCCAAAATTCCACAAATAGCAAATATACTACATCAATAGCTATCAAATAGCCTTCAAACTAAAGTCATAACCAAATCTACGAAAGAGATAATCTGACAACAGAGACTTACTTGATAGACCCCCACATTAACTAAGAATACCATAATACCAAGAAATAAAAACTATGTTCTATTTCCTACTACAGCACGATCATCTAAAGAACATGATTCTTAATAAAACTTACCAACAAACCCAATAATCCTCAATAACAATAGCTGCAGTATATATAATATCTGAAACTTAAACCCTTCTATCTAGAGCATAGAACTGTGGACGGTCATATGTACTAACATCAGAGACCGATACATAGATAACATGATGAGTAAACTCAACATAACCTCATGGTAACTGAATCTCCCTTCTCTCAAGTTTGAAAATACAAACTACCAGATAGAGAAAAGCACACTACAAAACCTCCAAACACAAAATAACAGAGCTTCCCTATACCAATGCTCGACAAGAAAAGAAAGTTGACTACAACATTCAAACAGTGACATCAAAATGAACATTACTGTGTTTACTAAACAAAATGAACTACCAACTAAATAATATGAAGTCAGGTACAAGATACGAATTCCCTTAATGTCCACGATTGACAGAAATCTTTTCACTATGGTTACACACCCATTCTAACCTAGGAACCACAAAACCCGATATCTATACCACACAAAGAATGTAATAAAATAGAATTCTCAATACCCAAATACCTGGCAACAAGACCAAATATCAGTACCAGATTAACTAATCTTGATCACAAAATAACATTCCAAAGCTCGGTAAAAAACTAGTAGCAAAGAGGCAACAGCTTCACAGTCTTCACTCTCCATTGCTACTTCCATACACACTACATTGTCATTCCCACTACTAAGATCATGACAACTGACATGAAACAGTGAAACACACAAACCGCCAAACTCAAGAAACCCTACGCTCCCATGTTCCAATAATAACAATATCACCATTATGACAACCTCAAACCATAATACTAATCAATTGAACCGAACGCACACAACCGAACTTCCAAATTACAAATAGTGAACATAAACACTGCAATGTGCATTACCATACATTTCGAAAGACATTTTTATAGTATACAAGAAACATATTTATCCTTAGTGCATAACCTGAATAGAAACCATTTTAATGAAATTTTATAAACCAGATACATATAGAAAGCAAGAGTTGAGTTAGAGAATGCCCCTACCTTTATAACAGAGTGGGAGTGTTCTAAACTCGAAGTTGAAACCAAAAACCATGCTCCCAACTAGCGAGCTACACCAAATCCAAACCCTTGCTCAGCAAAGCTAAACCCACCGAAAATGTCCAAGAACTAAGCAACAAAACCGAGCACCCCGTGACAGAGCTCGTTTCATAAGCAAAAAAAACCAAATAGTGCTTCCAAATGATAGCTCGAAAACTAGAAATAGAACCATGAAATGCAAAATGGAGAATCCCATATACAACCATATTCCTCTCCAATCTGAACAGAATGACTCCATTTCTGCAACCTTTCCAGGCATCAAACCCATTACCTCAACAAAGAAAAACCTTGCCAATGCAAATGACCAACAGTGAACTGAAGTCATTCAATTCCCATAAGCATGTCATAGCTACATTAAAGTCCAAACTTATCTTTCACTGCCACCTTCACTGAACACAGCGACAGTTGTCACCAGAGTACATACTTACCGAGAACTCCCACTTACCCATGCTCAAAGTAAAATCACATGTGCATATAACAACCAATTCCCACTACACATTCAAACATATCAAAACAAATATCTTGGCACCGAGAACTTACTATGACATAGCCACATTAAATCATAGTTCACGAAACCATAGGAATTATTTCAAAACCATAGCCAAAGTTAAACCATTTACTAACCTTAGCTTGTTAACCATAATACAAAGAATGTTAGGATATTACTAACACCCCTACTAACTTAACACAAAACTAATTACTAACTCATTCTAACAATTCAACTTATTTGTATTCTTTTAAATATCAATTTCCACTTAACAATCAACACTAACATAATAAAACCATTTATACACTAGCATTAATCATAAAATTAACCATATTTTCCTTTCACAATAACCAACCAATATAACATCAAAATTCTCATTACTGAAAACTTAATTACAGAATAGGAATTCCTCATTCCTTCCTCCTAAGTAACACAAATTTCCAAGTACCAAAGTCAACAGAGAAACCGATGATTCAGAAAAGATAGTGTCTGTAGTTATTTAATTAAATCCAATAGATCCAATGTCATAGTTTAACCAAAGATTAACAATTAATAGCCAAACTAAATATCCATAATCTACCTAAGAGAAAAATCAAAGTTAAAACAAAGCTATAATCCCCTTCTAACCAAAAGAGTCTGAACATAACAAATCCGAACCAAGACATAAATCCACCCTAGAAGAACTAAATAAAAATGCAGAATAAAAAACCAAGTCAAAAGCAGATAGGGGCATGACACCCTCCCCGACCAACCTAGGCTTACTCCTAGAAGCCTGCAAACAAGTGAGGATGTGTTGCTTTCATTACCGCTACATCTTCCCATGTAACAGATGTATCATCACTGAGATCCCATAACACCTTTACCTGCTCTACCTTGTGACCTCTAAGGTTTAGTTCTCTTTGCTGGATAATCTGCACTGGTTCCAGCATCAGTTGACCATCTACCACCTGTAAATCATTCCAATTCAGAACATGAGCAATGTCAGGAATATACTTCCTCAATACAGATACATGGAATACATCATGGATTCGTGAAAGACTGGGAGGCAAAGCAAGTTTGTAAGCAACTGGACCAACACGTTCCAAGATCTCAAATGGTCCCACAAACCGTGGAGATAGTTTAGATCCCTTACCATACCTAATAGGACTCTTTCGAGGCCTAACTCGAAGAAATACCTTGTCTCCAACCTCAAACTGACGCTCAATCCTATGTTGATTAGCATACTTCTTCTACTTGTCCTGTGTTGTAGAAAGATGCTCTCTGACACGTCTTACCTATTGCTCCAAGTCTTGAAGCATCTCAGGACCTAGAATAATTTTGTCCTCAAGATTATCCCAGCTCAAGGGTGTTCTACATGGTCTCCCATACAGAGCCTGAAAAGGAGCCATACCAATAGAGCTATGATAACCATTGTTGTATGCGAACTCAACAAGGTGAAGATACTCCTCCCACTTACTCTGTCTGTCCATAACATACATCCTAAGCATGTCTTCTAATATCTGGTTGACACGCTCAGTCTGTCTGTCAGTCTCGGGATGATATGTTGAACTAAAATTCAACTGAGTACCCAATTCTCTTTGCATAGATCTCCAAAGTGAAGATGTAAAGACTGAATCCCTATCAGAAATGATCTTCTTAGGAATTCCATGTAACCGGACAACTTGCTCCATGTATATCCATGCTATATATGCAGCATTGTAACAAGACCTTACTGGAATGAAATGGGCAACTTTAGCTAACCGATCAACTACAACCATGATTGCATCATGACGCCTGGCTATAAGTAGTAACCCCACTATGATGTCAATGGATATAGTATCCCATTTCCACTCTAGTACACTATGAGACTGCAACAAACCTACTAGATGTTGATGCTCCGCCTTCACTCTCTGACATTCCAAACACCTAGCCACAAAGTCTACAATATCCCTCTTCATACCTGGCCAGTAATGGTACTGTCTGAGATTGGCATGCATCTTCTTCACACCAGGGTGTGCTGAATGTGGTGCCTTATGTGATTCAATCATAACTAGATCCCAAAGATCCCCATTCTCTGGCACATAAACACTACCTCGATACCTCATGAGTCCATCAGTGCTAATAGAGTAGCCCTCAAAATGACACTCTAACAGACTGCCACTGTCAATCACTGCTTTGACATCTAAGAACCAAGGATCTGAAGACAAGTTCTGAAGTATTCTATCCTTAAGATGCACTGTGAGGGTTAATGAAGAAAGTTCATGACGTCTTCTACTAAGTGCATCAGCCACTTTGTTTTCCTTACCCTGCACGTACTTCACTTCAAACTCGTATTCACATAGAAACTCCATCCATCTGTGCTGACAAGCATTAAGATTTGGTTGTGTGAATAAATGTTGAAGACTTCTATGATCTGTATGCAACTCAAAATGTTGACCCAATAAGAAATGTCTCCATTTGGTCAATGCATGCATTACAACTGCAAGCTCCAAATCATGCGTAGGATAGTTGACTTCATGATTCCTTAATTTCCTAGATTCGTAAGCAATGACTCTACCATCCTGCATCAACACTGCTCCTATTCCATCTAACGAAGCATCCATACAAAGAACAAATGCCTTAGATGGATCAGGTACTGCTAACACTGGAGCACTAGTTAAGCATTCCTTGAGACGCTGAAATGCTACTTCGCACTCCTTTGTCCAAATGAATTGCTTTCCCTTTCTCTGAAGTGATGTGATGGGATGAGCTATTCGAGAGAAATTAGATACAAATCTTCTATAGTAGCTAGCTAATCCCATGAAACTTCACACTTCTGAGACATTGGTAGGCACTAGCCACTCAACTATTGCCCTAATCTTGGCTGAATCCATAGATATACCCTCTCCTGTGATAATATGACCAAGATAGCAAATGTCAGTTTTGAAAAACTCACACTTCTCGAGATTGGCAAAAAGTTGGTTCCTACGAAGACATTCAAAAACTAGTCTCAAATGCTGCTCATGCTCTTCAAAGGAATCTGAATACACAAGGATGTCATCTAGAAATACCACGACAAACTTGTCAAGGAAAGTCCTAAATACACCATGCACTAGGCTCATGAAAAATGATGGTGCATTTGTTAGTCCAAAAGGTACTACTGTGAATTCATAATGCCCGTATCTGGTACAAAAAGCTGTCTTGTGGATATCAGCTTCTTGAATCCTTAGTTGATGGTATCCAGATTTGAGATCAATTTTAGAAAACACCTTATCACCCTTCACTTGATCAAACAAGTCATCAATGTGAGGCAAAGGATATCTATTCCTGATGGTCACTTTATTCAGTTGTCTGAAGTCTATGCACAACCCTAAAGAACCATCCTTATTTTTTACGAAGATGACAGGTGCTCCCCACGGTGAGACACTAGGTCTTATGAGCCCTTTTTCCAGCAATTCCTCAAGTTGAACCTTCAGTTCCACTAACTCTTGAGTGGTCATATGGTAAGGAGTCTTAGAAATAGGCTCAATACCAGGAAAAAGATCAATCCTGAAATTGATTTCTCTTTTAGGAGGGATTCCCGGAATCTCAGTAACAAAGATATCTGAAAACTCCTTCAAAACTGGATGATTTAAGTTGGTACTAGAAGAAACTGGTTCATCAAAATCATTGATAGAAATAGCAAACAGTTTGCATCCCATATGCAAGCACTTCTTGAGTTGTTTGGCAGAAACGGTCCTAATTGAAATAGGTCTCTTAATACCTGAAATGTACTTGGCTATTCCAAAATCATCAATACATCTGATGATCTTTTCTCTACAATCAATGACAGCTGAATGCTGGTCCAACCAATCCATTCCTAAAATAACATCATACAAACCCAAAGGAATAACTCTAAGGCTAACTGAAGTAGTAAAAGCCTTAAGTCAAATCTTACAATCTACAACCACTAACCCTATTTCTACCTTAGATCCTGATGCCAACTCAACTTTCCATGCCCACTCAACTTTATTCATAGGGATTCCACATTGTTTAACCAAATTTGAAGAAATAAAAGAGTCGATGGCCCCAGAATCGAACAAAATGGAAATTTTCTTACCTTGGCAATTACCTTTTGTTTTGATTATAGTATTTTGATGATCAGCCTGCCTTTGATCTACGGTAGTGAAAATATGGTGGTTCCTTCCAGAATCACCTACAGTGGCCTCAGAACCTACTGCCCTAGATCTACCTTGGTTGTTGCCACGAAGGGGACAATTCCACTGAAAATGACCCAACTGCCCACAGTGGTAACATTCTGCCCCTCTCCTGATACTCTTTTGCTGCACTGAATTTGCTGGAGGAGATACATTGCTCTGCTATCCACTTTGTGAAGATAAAAAGGATTTGGGCTGCTCAGGTACTTTGAAACTCTTATTAGACTTAGAGAACTTTCCAAACTTCCTTTTCATGAACTTGCCACTAGAACCACCTGAAGATGCCCTTGAATTGCCTTGAGAAAATCTCTGGTTCTTGCTACTATTCTGAACAAGAGGATTCACTGTACTCTTGATCACACCTCCACTGAAATCTAACTTCATCTCAGTCAATTTAGCTTGATTAGAGGCTTCTAGCACAGTTTTAGGCTTGAAAGTATACACTTCTTCTCCAATTTTGGGATTTAATCCCCTAATAAAATGTTGTACTAATGGCTTTTCATGTTCAACCCAACCGAAGTACTTCTTCAACTCAAAGAATCTCCTCTCATATATATCCACTATAGCATTACCTTGAGAGATATTGAAAAATTCCTCAGATCTAACCTGCTGCCAGTATTTTGACATGAACCTCTCACGAAACCTTTCAATGAACAATTCCCAAGTGACTTGTGAAATTTTGACTCCAAGATGTTCAAGTTCCATGTTTCACCATATGGAAGCAAAGGATCTGAGTTGCATAATAGTCCAGCGAACTCTAACATTACTCTGATAATCATGGAGAATAAAACATCTTTCGATGTTTAGCAGCCATGCTTCAGCAGTGGTACCTTCCTCGGTTCCATAAAGGATAGGTCCTTTGAACATAGAAAGGTCCTTCAACTGAGCCCTTGCAACAGGATTCTAAGCAACAGCTGGGTTTTCATTAGGAACTTGAACCACATTAGCATTTGCATTCGCTCCCCCACTGGGAACATTGTTCCTAGTTTCAATATCATCAAGTCTATCAAGTATCCGTTGGAGAACTTCAACCTAAGGTTCTCTCTGATCACCTTGATCAGCTCCAAACCCACCTTGGTGATCTTGCCCTCTACCATGGCCACATCCTGGACGTCTGCCCCTACCTCTGCCAACTCCAGCATCAACAAGATCACCGCGCACACGGGCACCTCTTGTGACAGGAAGCATGCTCAAGACCTTAAATAATAAGAGAGAAAGAAAATCATTAACGGAAGCAAAGAGATATAACCCCTTTTCTAAACCTTGAGCCCCTAGTGTTCAAAATTGGGCTCTGATACCAATGTAACACCACACAATACTAAACTAAAAAAAAATAACTACAAGAGAACCAAATAAGGTGAACCTGAATAGCACAACAAAATTTTTTTATTAATAAGGTACAACATAGCACTGAAATACAATTCAACTGACATAATCAGTTACTTAAATATCGAAGGTAATCAATTACATGAGAGTATATCAATATACTCAACATTTAATACATATGCACTAAGAGTTCCAGAATGCATCTAACTGTCCCTAGATATCCTAAGCACTGTTCTAATAACAAGTAACCAGGTAATAATCTATTTTCCATAAATCTTTACCGCAGTCAACCATTCCCCCAAAAACATAGTTTTCCTCATCTAGAATTCTAAAAACACCAAAATAGAAAACAACCACAAACAACAGGGCTTAGTCAAAAAGACTAAGATGATGGAATACCTCCAAAGCATCTACATCATATAGGTTAGAACCTTAACAAACTAATCTAAACCATACAAATAAAAATAGACATATTTCATCATTAACAGGAAGCATTTCATTTCTACTCAACAGAAATATACAAGTACTTCATTTCATTTTCAACAGAAATAAACTCACAAAGAAAATGACAAGGTGATGATCCACTAGCTTTGGGTATCTACATAAGAATCAACGATCAGTAACCAATAGAAAACTTGAAGAATTCATTATGTCAACCTTATTCTTTCCAAGCAATAAGGTAAAACCATTCCCTTACTTCACCAACATGTGCAAGTAATCAGGGAAACATATTTTATCTTTTTAAATGTAACCCATAGCCCATGAATTATTAAGTTATCACTTAGTAATTAACTGACAGATATTCTTTCGCCTTCAGGCTCTAGACAAAAGTCAGCTTCCCATACTAAGGATCACACTTGCATTATCTCAATACACTTCATACTACCAAAATAGCTAAACCATAGTAAAATCTGAATTACCAATTCAACTATTAATGTTTACTTAACAACTGAAATCCTTAATACTAAAACAACCATTTAAAATTTCCACATACATCCATGAAATCTCATTCCAAAATAACCACAGCAAGCATCTTCTCTTCATCACTGATAGAATAACTTAATCAAAATTTCCAATGATATTCTTAGAAATTCAAATAATAATAATATCCAATTCCTAACATCTAATTGCAATTTAATAACAGATAAATGGAAACATCCAATTCTATTGCCTACTGTTCGATACGATAATACCTAAGAATCAATTCCATTTTTCTATCACATTCTAACTAACAGAGTTATTTGTGATTCCATAGAAAGTTAACAATCAACTCATATACCAAAGAATAATGCAGAATTACACATTAACTACATAATTACCGTTGTATAAGAGTACACTTGTTTCAATTATGTTATCTCTATTACCAAGTCACTTATGTACATACTTGTAGGCGTAACACATATATATACATATGTATATACACTCACAGTATGTGTATATACATATATACATATACATTCCTACAAATATATATATATGTATGCACATACTTATAGGCCCACACACATATATATACATATGTATATACACTCACGGTACGTGTATATACATATATACATATACTTTCCTATAAGTATATATATACATAAATATATATATATATATATATATATATATATATATATATATATATATATATATATATATATATATATATATATATATATATACCGTTGTATTTATACAGAGTTCAGAGCACTACATCAAAATTGTAATACATACCGATACATAGATAACATGATGAGTAAACTCAACATAACCTCGTGGTAACCGAATCTCCCTTCTCTCAAGTTTGAAAATACAAACTACCAGATAGAGAAAAGCACACTACAAAACCTCAAAACATGACATAACAGAGCTTCCCTATACCAATGATCGACAAGAAAAGAAAGTTGACTACAACATTCAAACAGTGACATCAAAATGAACATTGCTGTGTTTACTAAACAAAATGAACTGCCAACTAAATAATATGAAGTCGGGTACAAGATACGAATTCCCTTAATGTCCACGATTGACAAAAATATTTTCACTATGGTTACACTCATTCTAACCTAGGAACCACAAAACCCGATATCTATACCACACAAAGAACATAATAAAATAGAATTCTCAATACCCAAATACTTGGCAACAAGACCAAATATCAGTACTAGAACAACTAATCCTGATCACAAAATAACATTCCAAAGCTTGGTAAAAAATTGGTAGCAGAGAGGTGACAGCTTCACAGTCTTCACTCTCCATTGCTACTTCCATACACACTACATTGTCATTCCCACTACTAAGATCATGACAACTGACATGAAACAGTGAAACACACAAACCCCCAAACTCAGGAAACCCTATGCTCCCATGTTCCAATAATAACAATATCACCATTATGACAACCTCAAACCATAATACTAATCAACTGAACCGAATGCACACAACCGAACTTCCAAATTACAAATAGTGAACATAAACACTACAATGTGCATTGCCATACATTTCAAAAGACATTTCTACGGTATACAAGAAACATATTTATCCTTAGTGCATAACCCGAATAGAAACCATTTTAATGAAATTTTATAAACTAGATACATATAGAAAGCAAGAGTTGAGTTAGAGAATGCCCCTGCCTTTATAACAGAGTGGGGGTGTTCTGAACTCGAAGTGTAAACCAAAAACCATGCTCCCAACTGGCGAGCTACACCAAATCCAAACCCTCGCTTAGCAAAGCTAAACCCACCGAAAATGTCCAAGAACCAAGCAACAAAACCAAGCACCCTGTGATAGAGCTCGTTTCATAAGCACCAAAAATCGAATAGTGCTTCCAAATGATAGCTCGAAAACCAGAAACAGAACCATGAAATGCAAAATGGAGAATCCCATTAATAATGCACAAGTATACAACCATATTCCTATCCAATCTGAATGGAATGACTCCATTTTCGCAACCTTTCCAGGCATCAAAACCATTACCTCAATAGAGAAAAACCTCGCCAATGCAAATGACCGACAGCAAACTGAAGTCATTCAATTCCCATAAGCATGTCGTAGCTGCATTAAAGTCCAAACTTATCTTTCACTGCCACCTTCACTAAACACAGTGACAATTGTCACCGCAGTACATACTTACCGAGAACTCCCACTTACCCATGCTCAAAGTAAAATCACATGTGCATATAACAACCAATTCCCACTACACATTCCAACATAGCAAAACAAATATCTTGGCACTGAGAAGTTACTATGACATAGCCACATTAAATCATAGTTCACGAAACCATAGGAATTATTTCAAAACCATAGCCAAAGTTAAACCATTTACTAACCTTAGCTTGTTAACCATAATACAAAGAATGTTAGGATATTACTAACACCCCTACTAACTTAACACAAAACTAATTACTAACTCATTCTAACAATTCAACTTATTTGTATTCTTTTAAATATCAATTTCCACTTAACAATCAACACTAACATAATAAAACCATTTATACACTAGCATTAATCATAAAATTAACCATATTTTCCTTTCACAATAACCGACCAATATAACATCAAAATTCTCATTACTGAAAACTTAATTGCAGAATAGGAATTCCTCATTCCTTCCTCCTAAGTAACACAAATTTCCAAGTACCAGAGTCAACAGAGAAATCGATGATGCAGAAAAGATAGTCTACAATTATTTAATTAAATCCAATAGGGCCAATGTCATAGTCTAACCAAAGATTAACAATTAATAGCCAAACTAAATATCCATAATCTATCTAAGATAAAAATTGAAGGTAAAACAAAGCTACAATCCCCTTCTAACCAAAAGAGTCTGAACATAACAAATCCGAACCAAGACATAAATCCACCCTAGAAGAACTAAATAAAGATGCAAAATAAAAAACCAAGTCAGAAGCGGATAGGGGCATGACAATTCAACTGAAATATATTACCTCTGGTTCTAGATCCAATTCCAATTAGATTTCCATCTTTATCCTTTATCACACAAGTTTTCTCAGTAAACCAAACTTGATATCCCTTATCAACTAACTATCCAACACTCAAAATATTATGTTTCAATCCATCCACAAAGTAAACATCATCAGTATTAGTCTTTCCATCAAGAGTAATAGATCCTATACCTTTAATCAAACAAGGTGCATTGTTACCAACTCTAACAACTCCTCCATCATAATTGTTAAACTTTATGAACTTTTTCATATCTCCAGTCATATGATGTGAACAACCACTATCTATAATCCAATCAGCTTTCTTTTCAACTTGGAAAACTAAGGCTTTTTCTTCCTTAACATTAGTTTCATAATTCTCTTCTTTAATTGCTACAAATCCTATTTCATCATTATTCTTAGTATCACTTTCACTTAGAGTTCTTTCAATACTAGCTCCAAGGTCTTCATCATTAGCATAATAAAATTCCTTAGATCTTCTAGGCTTGAAATTATTTATGTACTTCTTAACTCTCTTAGGACATTTAGATGCAAAATGACCATATTCTTGACAAGTCCAACATTTAAAAAATTTCTTACCATCCGGTTCTCTTTTCACAAGCAAGGCAATACCTTCTTCAATATTCTTGTCTTCTTCATTTCTAGATCTATTGCTGCCAGCATAATCTCCACTCACACTGATGCTTCTTGTCAAAGTAGGGTCAATACTAAGAGCACTGAATGCTTTCTCCATTCTAGGCAAGTCTCCTGATAACCTCAGGTTCATTTTTGTTGCTTCCAATCTTCCAAGAAGAGTCTCTCTTGTAAAGTTTGTAGTACAAGGTATAACTTGTTCAATCATCTATGTTGTCTTCTTAAATACAGGAATCAATGTCCTCAGAATTTTCCATATCACTTGATTCTTTGTCTTTGTTCCTCCACAAGATTTTATCCTTGCAACAATTTCAGACATTCTACCATTATAGCTTCTAACAGATTCATCTTCCATCATTCTTATATCTTCAAATTCACATATCCAATTATGTAATCTATCTTTCTTTGCATGTTCATCACCTTCAAAAGTAGAGTGTAAAGCTTTCCAAATTTCATGAGATTCTGTTAAACATTTTACCTGACTATATTCATTCTCTAGAAGTGCTATCAAAAGTGCTTCTCTTGCAAGTATGTTACACATGAATAGATCTCTCTCATCATTAGAGCATGTCTCAAGATTATCTTCTTCAATGATAGTCTTATCATTCTTTGTAATCAACCAATAACCTGGTCCTAAACATAGTAGATGTGTCTTCATCTTTTCTTTCCAGCTATCAAAATTTACTCCATCAAACTTAGGGCTTTCTTTCCTAAAATTCACCATGAATCTCCTTAAGCTATTAGACTTTCCTTTTAAGGACCTGCTGCTCTGATACCAATTGTTAGAAAGTAAAGTCCACCAAGATAACTGAGAGGGGGGGGGTGAATCACTTATCTGATAACTATATCTTTTATCAACTTCAACAACATTTAACCATGTAAGCAATATAATTACCAACCATAGAAATATATTCATACACAATGACACAATAACACAAGATATGTTGACTAGGGAACCTCTTGATCAAAGAGTAAACCCTAGTGGGAATGATGCCCACAAAAGGTGCACTAATATGAATATTCCTTGTGAAAGGATGGACTATGTTAGGAGTCTTATGAAATGCATTCAGTATATATGAATCCTTGTTAGGAGATTTTGAATCCCTGTTAAAATATTCTAACCCTGTTAGGAGTTATGGAAGACAAAAGGACCCACTGCCCAAACAGCTTCAAAGGCAAGATCATTGAACACACTGTCCAACTAACCTTAAGATTATTCAACAAAATAATATCAGATATGTTACCTCCTCACTATGCCAAACCACACTCACTGCTACACCAGATCTCAATTTTAGATCTTTGTACTTCGCATGTCTTCCTTCACAATTTTGCTTTCACAACTTCATTAGCTCTTTTCTTCACTTAATGCATACATTCACATTCAACCATAATCAACCACACTCATGCCACACTACAATAAGTAAAAAATTCCTTCCTTTATACCACACTCAAGTAATTACAAATGAGTCAGCACATAATTACAAAATAAAAGTTTTCACACACTACATCAAAATTACACAAAATTGTCAGCTTCCAACTACAATAAATCTTCACTCGTGTGACTTCAAAGTTTGCACTATCATCCATGTCACTATCAATGTGTCTCTAACTTCCCTTTAACTGCGCAAAACTAGATTCCATCCCGATTATGAGATATCATCCGATTTCCACAAACCGCTACTCAGGAACATTGCTTGAATACTGCTTCCACCAAAATGCTCATAGCTTTCATGAGTAAATGAATTACTATCTGCTCTCTTAACCATAAACATATAACATATCAAAGAGTATAACCTCAACATCGCATAGCTCAAACTAAAATATACCACGTGCGCTAATCAAAACACTATCAGCTTCTCTGCAAGTCTCCAGAAGATCACTATGTTGACATCAATGACAATCATAGTCATGAATGCAACAACAACTACTATAGAATGACTGCCAAGCATTCATTTCTAACAAATGGTGCAAAAAAGAAGTCTACAAAATTATTTTAATTCCTTCTATTATCATACATTCTTATCTGAGGTGTCTAGTTATATATTGGAGTACTTGTCCCCCTCTGAATTTCAAGCTTGTTGTCGTTGCTCATTAATATTGTAGCATGCTTGGCTAGCAGAAGATAGCACAAGTAGGTTGTGAACCTAAATGTCTTAGAATTTCCTCTTTTAATCAATGCTAATTGTTCTTGCATCGATTGAACCATGTGTCCAACAAAATTATATCTTACTGATTCATTAACATAATGGATATCCCAAATGAATTAAAGAATGTTGGCACCCACTTCCCTGTTGTTTTCCAGTCCCAGGAAAAATGCTAGTGAGGATATAGTATCCTGAACCTATGGCACAAAAATGTTAAAATCATAAGGAGGCTTATGGTTCTCACCCAATGAAGGCTTTTCCTTTGCAACTATTAGACCCTTTATAAATGAATCTTTTGCATTTGGTGGGACTACCTCATATTTCTCTCTCAGCAATCCCAAGTCAATACAAACATTACAGTTTTGTCGGTCAAACCCTAGGTCTAGAAAACTTTGAAATTCTTCCTGGGTTATTGATAAAATTTCTTCCTGATTTTTTTTATTCACAATTTTTTTTCTTTCTTCATCATAATTTTTTGCACAAATCAAGACAATTTATGGGCAAGAGAAAATTTTGGGTAACAACATGTGACCCAAACCAACATCCCATGAAGCAACTTTATTGGTTTTTGCACCTACCATTGGGTTAAATTTTATAAAATCAAACCTCTTTGGCCCAGTTGCCTTACTGCACAATGTATGTTTAATTGCTATAACTCTCCTTTCACCGTCGATAACAGGATCATAAACATCATGATACTCATTAGTGAAACCAGGGATTTCTACTAGTTTTTTGCAGTCTATTAAAGTTTTCCCATCTGCTTGCCCTTGGCCTTGATTTTTCACTTTCCCCATTGTTCTTTGGAAGAATGAAAAAACATAGATTCACAAATATTTGCTAACAAAATCACAGAAGTAACTAACTATTTAAGAAAACCCCAATTGTACATGCAAGAATTACAATTTCAAAATCAAGTTAAACTAAATTTTTGACATTACAAAATTGGGACGCATCATGCTAGATATCTTACCTAAAATTAAACTTTGAAATCTGGATAGATAGAAGTTAGAACAGCTTAGAACGACTAAGGCTCTCACAAATTATGGTCTCAAAATCTTCAGCCGATGGCGATGGTTCAACAATTCTTTTTACCTCTAATGTTAAAAACCTTTCTTTAAATGTAATGGTATATAATTATACTATATGTGTCATGTAATATTTCTAAAACATACTACGTGTCATGTAATCTTTCTAAAATATACCACGTAATCTTTTCATCGAATTACATGTCAACATGTCATGTTTCTAGAGCAAGTTTTCATAAAAGCTTTTTGAAACCCATAGTACTTCCAAAATATAACTCCAACTGTTCATCTCTCATAATCCAATGATTGTCATGATTTTAAAATATTAATAATATAATACACAGTAATGAATATTAATCATTAACTATATTCACTTAGAATAGCTTATCCATGAAATTTGAGCCAGTCACTATTAAATGATAAAGTTTGGAAACATTGAAATATTACATGAAACAAAAGTGCAATGCAAATTTTTTATATTATATAACGCAAAATTTCATTACAATTCAAATATTCCCATAGACCATATCTATTAACGATTCTTATAATCAAAACAAAAAAGAAAAGCAGTAGCACTTTGAATTTCTTAAAACATTTTCATATTATATTTTTCAACATACATGATTACAATTTACAATTTATAACATTTCAAAACCCCTAGTAAGCTACTACCACTAGAGGGAGACACAGTAGAGGGACTAGAGAGTAAAGACTATGTAGACTCGGGGACTATCCGGCTGAGGCTCCCTTCTTTCTGTCTGGAAGTCTAAAGAGAGGATAATCTCAAAGAATTTGTCTAGCCACTGATAGTCCCTGGGTTCCTCTAGTAGGTGCCACTTCTGGAGGAAATCCCTCCCAATCTGTGCCCACTTCTGATGATGCATGAGCTACTTAGCATCAAGATTCAGTAGAAATGGTTGGCTAGGAACATTTACTCCTGGTTGTAGAATCTTAGGCAAATCATTTGCCCAAGGAATTCCAACCCCAATTTCTAAAAATATGACAACATGCACATCTTTGAAAACTTTCCTCAGAAGCATGATAATATCCACCTTTTCCCCCCAGGTCCAACAGAGATGCCAAGAATTGAGATGAAATGTTAGTGGTGAATCTATACCTATTTTCACTCTCCAAAAATTCACGTCCGAGCACCATCCTTATAGCCTCCTTGGTGAAGGCTCCCAACTCCATAGCAACAGACACCAGGATTGGGTCTGTGACCAGACCAAAAAAGGCCTTCAATTCCTCCAAGGCAATGCATCTCAAACAAATTTGAGTGTCCATTCATAGACTATTCTCACAAATATGCTTTCACAATCATAAATTAATGAGCATAGATCGATCTATTTATAAGTCCTGATTGAAAATCATTCCTCTAAAGATCTAATTAAATTGTAAGATAAATAATAACTATCCAAAAATCTCCAAATCTTTCATATTTAATGCAACACTGGGTGAAATTGGAAAAAAAACTTATGATAAGACATTTTCTATCTTGGGAATAATGAAGGCCAAAAGGATCGCGCCACGCAGGTGGACATAACAATTCTTTATTATAAAAAACCTTAAAACATGTGCCCACTCAGTAGAAACAATAAGAAAAGTATGTTAGCTGCGAAATGGTGGCAGGAAATGAAGCTTTACCATTGATGTAAGATCATCAAACGGTCAGAAAACAATGTCCTTATATGAGATGATGTTTTCATTCAAGCCTTAACTTTAAGGCATTAATCTATCGAGGTACTGAATAGTTTTTAGTTATATGATGTCACACATATCTATTAGTGAAAATTAAAAGGCATCATCAAAGAAACCATTAATTCACATTACTTTAAGTTTAATTGATGTCATGACTCATCTACTCATTGCCATTAATTAATATTTCTATCTAATATTACTGAATTTTCCAAAAGAATTCTACTTTTCTAGTGTCAAAAAATGAGGTCACAGACTCACAGTGTCACATGTTTGTTGTCTATTTGATTACAACATATCAACGGCCAAAGGTGAATTTTGGGCCTATTGTTGGTCTTCATAATATTTACGAAAAACTCTTGATGGAATCATGACATGTGGTATGTCATACCACGTGTCATGATTTCGCCAAGAGTTTTCTGTAAATATTATGAAGACCAACAATAGGCTTGAAATTCACCTTTGGCCATTGATATATTGTAAATCCAACGGACATGTGTCGTGAGATTTTGTGAGTCGTGACATCATAGTGATGGGAGTGGGACCCAATGCAACTTCAACATCAAATCACAACCATTGGATTAAGAGAGATGAACAGTGGAAGGTGCATTTTAGAGCGAATGTGGTGAGATAACTCCTTTACTGAAAACTCTCTCCAGAATCATCACACGTGTCATTCTTTAAATTTCCAATTATTCAATCGCCATACCAACTATAAATTTTTGAAAACCATTCACCATGACAAATAAATTAATTCAGATATTTGGAAAATAGTGTCACCATATTTTTATAAAAATGGTATCCATTATTAAAATATTTTCCACCTAATATCCATATTTTGAAACATAATTTTCCATCAATATTAATAATTTTCCTAAAGAAAAAATTATAGTCACCAATTTTTTATAAAAATGGTATACACTATTAAAAAATTCTCCACCAAATATCCATATTTTGACACATAATTCGCCGTCACAATTAAAATTTTTCCCTCCAAAACACATGTGATTAGCCATAATTTTATACTTTTTGGGAGGGGGGGTTCCTTAAAGTTATCCCTACTCATCTGCTCCTCCCAATCCGAGCAATAATAATTTAATAAGATTTGGTCAGCATAGTATAGATCTAATCATAAGACAACAAAAAAATTCATGTCAATTGATAAACTCTTTTCTACACCTTAAGGATCTCCTGTAAGTCCAATAAATCATATTTTTATATATTATCTGATTGTAAGCCATAATAAGGATATGTGACTTGTCGTGTAAGGTTTCAAGTGATATATAATGTCATTCATGTGAGTTTAACAACCCCCCATTTGATTCTAAGATCTGATTGCCACTAGTGTTGTTATTAATTTCATTTCTAGTTATTATTTACTATAATTAGAAGTAAACCTGCACTCGTTATTTTAGTTGGAGTCCCTTAATAGCCTACAAAACAAATATGCAAAATATTAAAATAAAAAATAATACTAAGGAGAATATATTTTACTTGGAAGTCTCATAGACTTTATGAAAATGTAAAAGTAACACATCCACATTGTAACACAAATGGAAACATGAATAGTCAACTTTACAATGCAATCCAATAATTAATAGAATTCCTAAAGTATAATTTGAATTAGAATGGGTAGAATAATAAAATCAAATATTCCTACTAATCAGAGGAATGAAAATGTGAAAGTAACATTTTTAGAAGTAAACATACATTGAAGTATAAATAATCAAATTTACCTAGCAATCCAAGAGTTTCTGCAATTGTGAAAGTAGCATATTCAGATTTAGCATAAAGAAGCATAAATAATCACTTTACCTATCAATCCAAGAGGCACAGACTTTACTCTAGCTCCTTACATCCCTGATTTCTCACTGAATTTTGATGAAAGTGAAGCTTCACAAACACAAAGGAATCGTACCTTAAGTGTGGCAAACATGTTATCATGTAAGGTAAATATACTAAGAATGAATCAAGCATATAAGATTACCCAAAAAGGGCATATGTATCACATAAAGTTGAATAGTATAGATTAAATTTCAAAATACAAAAATCCTCACCACATACGAATTTTCCACTTATTTTTCTCTTGGTTACAATATTTTTATCATATCAACAACAATAAGGAAAATCAAATGCTTATCAGTTGAACAAGTTGCAATAAAAAAATCTAATATAAGAAAGATGGAATAATGAAGCTAAAACATATCAACATTCTTTATATATATAAGGAAGAAATACATGCTCATTATCAAGCTCTTTGATACTAGTAGATTGTCCCATATTATATAGTTTTGTATCCTTGTTCCCTTCATTAATTCTAATAGTTAACTTCACTGAATTTATGTAGTCTCAAAGATAAAACTTGTCTATTGAGTGGCAAGTCTACTCTGTACCTTCTATGAATGAAATAGGTTTAATGATTTCAATAAGTTAAAGCATGTTGGCTTTATGAACAAGTACAAAAATGAAAAAATAATTGGATAAAGAACACAAAATCATAGATAAGAAGAAAAAATATAAGAGCATTAAGATTAAAGAGAAGAGATTGGGTTATGGTAGTAGAAGGTTAATGAGTCTAGCTAAAGCCCTTGAGGACCCTCCCTCTAGAGGAAATGTTTTTCTTACGGAAGAGGAAGAAATCATCTCCTCCCAATATATAAATGTGAGGAAAAAGAAGACAACAAGAATGACTACTATGAAGGTGGAGATATGCAAGAGGAAGAGGGCACTGCATCTAGTGAAGAATAGGGTGGCATGGATAAGGTTATTGAGATGGGATAAGAAACTAAAATTTTCATCAAAGAAGAAGATGATATGGAGACTCTGATAATTTCAAAGGAAGAAAACATAAAAAATGGCAACCCCTTGTAGGAGATTGTGGAAAAGATTAACCATCTAGAGAAGAAGGTTAATGAGAAATGTGTTTTCATCAATAAGTTTCTTACCTCCTTGGTCAAAATTACCCATGGCATCATGAATAAGGCTATGATGGTAATTACTACAGGAAAATCTAAAATCTAAAAATAACTCAAGAGAATAGGCAGTGGGATGGTCACTAAGGAAAAGAGATCTTAGATAGGCAAATTGGACACGTGGTCGGTGGTGTTGCAAGAGCTAGAAAAGGATTGGAGCCTCCTTCATTGTTTATATAGTGAAAAGTGAGTTTTTTAATCTTTTATGTTATATTTGATGCTTTGGGATGGAGCTTTTAAGACTTTCATCAAAAAAATTATTATACTGATTAGATTAGTGAAGTTGCTTCATAGGTTTCTAAGAAAATTTACTATTATGAACTATTTCAAGGTTGTGATGGTTTTCTTGGTTTTTATGGTTATAGTTATTACTATGGTAGATATGGATCTAGTAGTGGGATTTGATTTTTTTCTACTTCGTTGGGGTTTAAGATTTATTTTTTGTTTTCTTGTAGTGTTGGGGGCCCCTTCACTATTTTGTTGTTCTAATCAAATGATTTAAGATATTTTATCTTTTGTAAGGGATCAAGGCCCTCTTCTTGCTTATTTCATCCAAAACATGTAAATGAAAATGAGAATATAATATTAATTAAGTAGCTCAATGATAGTCATAAAGTATTTAAGACAAACCTTTTTGTAGAAACTTATCAAGAATAATTAAAAAAGGAAACTTAAAGACCCTATTGACTTGAAACAACATGGAAAAAGAGCTCAAATATAGTGATAGCAATAAGTTGAACAACTAGAAATGGTTTTTTTTTTATTCTTACCTTAGTTTATCGATCAAAGAAACTTCCTTAAATATTAGTGGAGGAGATCTAATAGTTAAGCATGTTCCAAAAGTTGTGATAGTAAATATTATTTTAATGTCTGATATTATTTTGATAATATTTCACCAATAGATCTATGACTTAAAAGGTGTTAAATTGTTGATAACGATTACCCATAATTGAGATATATTCCTTAGATCTAAAAATAACAAATCATGTGATGCCACATCAATGCACCAATAAAATTTAACTTAGTGTATATTCATTACTCTCACTTTTTAGGGGCAGTTTTGGACACCTTGATAAGAATCATGCTAATGTGGAATGATATTTGATGATGTCGCCTTGAAACATTGGTTATAATAAGAGGAATTTCTAAGTAAGTTGGCGTAAAACAATGAGAGTGGTTTGAAATTTCCATGCAGGATTTTGAGATGCATGAAGTTAGGGTGCTCAACTACTGGGTCACCTATCTATTTAAAGAAGGATAGACTTGAATTATATTACATTTAAGTGACTTGAAACTTTACTTTTATAATGATAAAAATTTGAATACCTTCTAAATTTTGGTGTCACTAACAATCTTGTATGATTGAGGATTAGAGACTTGGTCTTTCTACTTTAATTAGATTTTTAGTTTCCACACTATCCAAAAGTTTATGGGTAAAGAAATCATTTCTACATACTATTATTTTGCTTGAATTTGGTTGTTATTACCTATTGTTCTTGTAGCAATTTTTCATCATTATTAAGATGGATGACAAACACAACAATTGAGCATTTAGACATAAATGTAAGATTACTTGATTTTGTATTGGGTTATATTAATAATGGACTAAGGAAACACAATATGTGAGGGAATAGAAGATGAAGATGGACTATATAATATAGTCTAATGGATAGTGAAAATTCTAAATATGAACTTAAGTAATGTTGAGTGAATATTGAATGAGTTAATTAGTAGATTTGAGAAACAACAATAATAAAAAATTAAATACAATTTATGGACTATTATTTTTAAAACTTAAAATTATTTAATAAAAAATAAATATTCCAATAAAATACTACTAAATTTTTTTTAAATGGAAAGCATGCATCATTTTGAGCACCTTAAGTCTAAGATTCTATGAAATTTTTTGTAAGCAAATAATTATTTATGGTTTTTTTATTGCAACTTTTTACTTTTCAAATTTGAGAAATGTTGAGTGATTATGTTGAGTGATTATTTATGTTTTTTTATTTGCAAGTTTTTAATTTTCAAATTTGAGAAATGTTGAGTGATTATTTATGTTTTTTTATTGCAACTTTTTACTTTTCAAAATTGAGAAATGTTGAGTGATTTTATAATTGCATATACTTTCCAAGATTTTTAAGAATTTAAATTCTATGCCTATAGAAAACATTAATATTAACCCAATAAAATTATAAAATTTGGACCTTAATAAACCATTTTCATTAGTTAATTTTTTTCTTAAAAATTGTCAAATGAGGTGACAAAATTTTATGAAGGCTCTTAATTTATGATTTACCTAGAAAAGGTTAGTTTGACACTCCCAAATTGAATTTTAGTGCAATATGGAAATAAGGTAGAAACAAATATGCATTACTTAAAATAACTTATTTTGATTTGGAGAAAATATTAAAATATGTATTTAATATTTTAATCATATATTTACATATATTATAAAAATTTTAGTGATAGGTTTATAACATTAATATATCTAAAATCTATGTTGTGCTACTTGAATAATAATGTTTTTTTTGAATAACTTTGAAGAGACTTACATATCCTTTTAGTATTAATGTATGCAAACATTATTAAAAAAAATAGCTTGACTAATTCTATTTTGAATGCATAAAGCCAACATTAGTTTTTTTTAGCTTCAAGGTATGTACAACATATGGTTTTGTTCTATTAAGATTAATTTGATCCTCACCAACACATATTCTTGAATAACATAAAATAATTGAATATAAATAATTAAACTATTTACTTATTCAATGAATACATTCTAGATATCAGTCAACAATTTTATTTGAGTTAAATATGAAAAATACTAAAATCAAATTCTTCTACTTCTATTGAATAAAAATAAGTCGTATCTTGATATTTTAATTCAAAATATAATATTTCAAATACAAAAGGTGTACTTATATTTTATTGATGAAATTTTTATAAAAATACAATAAAATTAATGAATTAACTTAGGGTTTATTTATTCTTGTGCAAGGAATCAAATAGTTTTAATATTATTTTTTCATAAATTTGAAAAGTATGACATCAAATATGTCTAGTTTTAATGAAATTATAAGACAATCTCATTATTGCAAGAAGTATTTGAGGATAATTATTTTACAATTTTCCAATATTATTATCTATTTATCAATCCACTCAATAAACTAATTGTTATTTCATTTAATAGATAAATGAATCTTCTCCTCCAATGACTTTTTGTAGCCAAGATTACAAACACTCCCCAAAATCTAATAGAAATACTTGCCATCCACTCTACATACCAATTTCATGGAATTTATCCTCCCTCATCATCCTCTTTCTCAAGAATAGGGGTTTGTATGCTATAATTTATCATCTCTCCACATCTACATGATTTGTTTTTAACTCAGAATCCACAAAGATCAGGGTTCCCACTGAAAAAAGTAGAATTGAATGTATTAAATTATCTTCCTTCTAGTATTTTTCCACAAAGATTATTATTAGAGACAATGAAAAAACTTGGATAGGAAACTTGTAGCATTTCATTTGGAATCGTTCTATGTAGTTTATTTTTTGAAAGATTAAGTGACTCTAACTTTGTAAGTGATCCAAAGCTACTTGGAATCTCTCCTATAGGACAATTATCTGATAAGTTCAATGTGTGAAGACTTTTAAGGTTTCCCATCGTTGAAAAAAATGTTACCTGAGAGATTATTTATAGATAAACCAATGCAAGTTATAAGCAATATCATTGGACTTACATACACCATTTCTAATACTTTGTTGAGCACTTGGATCTCTTCTTTGTAATAGAATGAGCTACCATCATTGTCATGTGAGTTTCCCATTGTAGAATTCCTTGTACTTTTCAATGTTGCTAATTGCGGTGGGATAATACCAATCAAACTATTTTGAGAAATATCTTAGAAACTATGGAGACTTGATATATTTCTTAAAATTGATCTAAAATGTGCGCTTAAAACTTATTAGACCTCAAAAAAAGTATCATCAATTTAGAGAACTAGCCTAACCAAATTGGTATATTTCTAGAAAAAAAATTATTACCAAAATCCAAAATTTGTAAGCTATAATAGTTCTTAAGGCTTGATGGTAAGTTTCCATTCAACATATTGTCCTTGAGATGAAGTGATCTGAGCTCACTTAGCATTCCCATATGATATGGTATCTCTCCCACTAAACTAGTATTGTCTAAGTTTAATCTTGTTAAACTAGAGCAATTAGTTATGCTTGATGGTATTTTAGCAATTAATTTATTGTCTAAGAGATCTAAAACCTCCAAATGTTGTGGAAGACCAATTGAAGAAGGTATCTCACCACTTAGATCATTTGTTGAAAGTGATAAAAAATCAATGTGTAATAGAATATGTCAATATCCATTGGAATGAATCCAGTGAATATATTCTGAGACAAGTCTGGTAGCTCAATGGTTGATGCTAGCACTGAAGAAAAAGAAAGAGTACCTTGTAAAAAATTACTATGTAAGTCCACAATTTGAAGATCACTTGTAATCAATCTTGAGGGAACATGACCTTGCAAGTTATTGTATTATAAGTTAAGGTAACCCAAAGAAGGTAGCATCCCTAGCCAATCTAGAATATTTCCATATAAACTATTATTGGAGAGATCCAAATCAGTCAATCTATTCTATGTGGAAAAGAATGGTGGAATGATGCCCCCCAATACTACATGAAACTAAGTTCAAGGTATCAAAATAAATTGTGGGTATCCAATCTAGTTCAACAATGATAGTCATCTCATTATATGATAGATCAAGTAGAGAAAGCTTAGTCATATTTTCAAAAAAACTTAGAAAAATATTTTTTTGAAGATTATTTGTGGATAGGATAATATTTTCAACACTTGGAAGATTTACAATGGAAATGGGAATCCTACCATTTAGTTGGTTTCTGCTAAGATCAAGAAATACTAGACATGATAATTCCCCTAGTTGGGTATGTGCAGGATCATGGTATGCCAAAAAGTGGTGATGTGAAAAAAAAAACTTTTCACTTGTCCAAAAGCGCACTAATCCATTTGTTGAATTTTTACTAGGCCTAGGTGTCAGTACACCTGGCCAAGCCAAAAGCCAAAGCACAGGCTTAATCAGATATCTGATTTTTGCCAATAATTTATAATTACATAGCCCAACTGCGTTCAACATTTTTATTGTGAAAATGTTGAATGTGGCTTAGGGCTTTTGGATATCTAATCAAATCCCATATCTAGATTTCTTAAGATCACCAAGTTCAATTTTTAAGCTTTTATTTTTTTTTAATTGAAATTTGTAAATTTTTATATTAAAAATTAGGGTTTAAATGAGGTTTTTAATTTTTTTTTAAAATTGATTGTAATTATCTATTTTTGTTCTAATTGTAATCAGACATGGACTCAAATCAATCAGAAAACCTTCCCAATGATCATGAAAATAATCTAGAACCACCTCCCAACAATCCCCCACTTTTAGAAGATGAGCCAGTCTCAAACCCTCACCGTTTAGAGGATCTCATAAGAGACAATCTAAATCAGCTTAGAAGATTTCAAACCACATATGCCAATATCCCCACATTGCACCCCATGTTATCCACATTGAACTCCATTATTGAAAACATGGAGAAACTTATAGAGCAACATAATGTTTCACTTCTTTGGCACGATTCCATGCACACCCAGTTTGACGATGGGCTTGAATCTGATCAAGTTATGAACCTAAACATAAAAAAACATGATAAATGTAATCTTTTTGTGGATCCCAAAATTGGTTTAAAAGTGGACCCTAAAAAATCCAAGATGTCAATTAAATGGTGCACAAATGATACAATATGTGACAACTTTTGGGACCGTTGGTGGATGGTTTATGATAGACCACCTCACAACAATTTGGATGTCCCATTTTATTTGATTAAAAAATTGTATGCTGAATTTGTGCTGGGTCACAATGTCAATTATTGGAGTATGAGACTAAACCAGGGTGTAGGGTTAGGCACTCCTCAGGACACGCCATGGGCACACCGGGTGAAATCCTGCACATATGTCCCCCCTCCTGAGATTTCACCACCTCCTACAGTGCAACATCCTGATATTATTGTTGAGGCCAGCTCATAGACTATTTGAGCCATTCACACCTTGAGTAATCTACTGGTTATGCAGAGCACAACATTGTTCCTCCTCATCCTAATGCTTTTGGCCCTTCCACATCCTCCACGAGCTCAGATGTTTGTGTGTCCAACACTTGCATTATGTGCAAGAATCTGTGCTTAGGTCCCCTGAATGATAGTGATGCATATAACTATGACTTCTAGGTGGGTGATACTACACATCACACTATAGGCACTGAATCACCTCATGAAGATGTGCATTAGGGGTATAAAAAGCCATGGACTCCTACTATTATAGTAAGGGTAAACAATTCACTTTTTACATTGTATTTAATTTTAAACGTTCGTATTTTTAGTAGAATTTTCTTGTAATAATTTCCCACTTATGGGTTTTTATGTGTTACATTTATGTTTAGTTGATGAAAAAGGAGGAGATGCATAGGTGGAGGGGTCCATGCTTTCGGCCATATCATTTGGCCTTGACACTTCCATGGTACATATGTTTTAATGTACTCATTGGTTTCCTTAAATTATTATAATAGTATATGTACGTGTGTTTTCTAATTTTTACAATCATCTTATTACATTCTGATGCAGGTGTCACCAGTTGCCACTGGGGGGAAATGTGAGGGGGTGCAGGCATCAGGCATTGACAAGGAGAAGGTAATTAAGTAATTTAGTTTGTTTATGCATACATGTATACTTGTCAGTTGTGCGTACTCATTTTCAATTTACATGGTTTATTTGACAGATAGTTATGACTGATGATGTCGTGAGACCCTTTCACCATGATAGAGTCATAGGCATCTCAATTCACAGTGATAGCCTCATGGTACGTATATTTCTAAAGTTATTTGTGTCTATTTTAATATCAATTATATATAATATGATCAAGTTATGATAGTATCAAGTATCTGTTTGACTTTTGTAGGTCACCCCTAGTTTGAGGGGGGTAGAATGCCAAGGGTTTGTATCGCTGATGACTCAGCCAACATTTCCTAAAGAAAGTTCAACATAGGTAAGTTTTAATGTTAATTTAGTTATTTTGTAAACATATATTTGCTAACAATGATTTAACATTAAATAGTATAACTTGTAGATCAATCTCATGTTTGCAAACATATATAGGTCGGAGTTGACATCGGTGGCGTTATTCCTTCGCTACCAAGGACATATGTTAGGCCTCCTGTTCGTGTGAGGAGACAGAGAGGCAAGGTACATGAGAGTTCAATTTTAGTTTAAATTTGATTTATTATTGTTGACTATGATTCTGAATTTTTATTTTTTATTTGTAGAAACCATATAAATTAAGTAATCTACCTTGGGGTTTCACTTTTTTGTTTGAATGCAAGATCCATCAGAGCCAAAGAGTACTTCAAAGAGGCTGCATTTTGATGATCCACTAGTAGAATAGGATATCCTAGAAATATTTGTAATTGAAATTCTTATTTTGAGATGTCATATGACACATTTTGAGATGGTGTATGCCATATTGTACCTATATATGTTGACATGTAATTATGTATATGTACAAATTATTGTTCATTTTGATATATATGAAACTTGATATTCGATCCAATTTTTTAATTGTGTGTTCATTTATTCATTGTTAGTATGTAAATATGCTTGTGTGTATGTACTCATGTGTATGATTTATGCCTTAAGTATATTCATGTATATTCAAGTACATTCTTCATAACCTATATTCATGTGTATGGGTTACATGCATGACCTAGGTGAATTCATGTGGTATGCTTTATAATCTATGTGCTACATGTATGCTTCATGACTTGAGAAAATTTATGTGTACACTTTATGTGCTACGTGTGTTCACATGTGTAATTCATCATTTAAGTGAATTCAAAATTTATGTGCTACATTATATTCATGTGTATCTGATGCTCTCAACCAAGAAAATCTAATGCAGAGCCCTCTACTATCCCCTCATGGAACCCAACTCAACTTGAGGATTCTACAAGTATCTTGGAATCTACTCAAGGAGTTAGTCTCAACTCAAGGGTAAAATAGAGTGCTATGAAATTAGATAGCCAACATATCTAACATTTTGAACAAATTCACTTCCTCTAACCTCTCATCCCAACTTCTCTTGGCACCAACTCCATTCTACGTCTCTCAGTGCACCTAGAGCCTCCATCTTGTCAAAAATTGAAATAGGTCTTCCACCTTGATTATAACACCATATAACATCTTAATATGGTCCATCTACTATGTTCCACCAATCTACCAATTACGGTCAACTCATCTTCCACCAATTCACTCCAATAGCCCTTCTAGGCTTGTAGCCTTTGTAATACCCCAAAAATGGGCTATAGGTTCATCAACCTCCTACATCTTCAAATCGAACGAAATCAACATCAAATTCCTAACCTAAGGCACATCTGCACATTATCAAATTTAATTGATTATCCTAAATTCTAGATTGGGGAATATTCTTAGAAATATTCCTAATTTATCATAATTATCTTTAATTTAATAATTATTTGGCAATAAATCCTATTTATCCTAAAGTTGATTAATTGAATATGATGAATATTTAATTAATTAATTTTAATTTTGCCACTTAATTATTTAATTATATTTAATTATATTTATTTGTAATTATTATTATTTAAATTTGACAATAAATCAAAATTCCTATCATTAATTGATTAAATTCTTATTTAATTAATTAAAACAAGTTGTCATATTTAATGATATTATTTTTTAATAAAGTTTGATTAAAATAATTGATTAACCCACAAATCAGTTATTTTTAAATTTAAAGTCAGTTAAGTTGAAGATAAATCACTTTATTTATTTAATTAATTCATATTAAATTATGCACAATTAAAAAAGAAGTCAACTAGAAATCAATAGTCAAGTTTAAATTTAAACTCAACATTCAATTGTGAGTTGAAAATTGAACTAAACTCTATTTGGAGTTAAAAAGGTGTTTTTGCATGATTTTGCATGTTTTTATGGATTAATTAATATTTAATTCTTGTTGACTCAAAAATCAACCTGAGTTCATCAAGAGTGATTTATGGCTTTTCTCATGCACCTCCAAAGCCTAGGATTTCTATAAAATCAAGGCTCGGCTCTTCACAAATCATCCACAGAATCCACAGAATCCATAGAATTTGCATACTTACTTTGGCGAATTGACATCAGAGGAATCATCAAGCTTCTTACGAATCAGGGTTTTGTGAGATCAATCTTGTTTTCAATTCATTCTAGTTTCATATTTCATATCATTGTTAGCTTAATTTTCATATCATAGATCAATTTCATCTAGCTTAGAACTCATATCAGGTTTTTCATATTATTGCATCTAAAATCCAAAAAAATAGATTAATTTGCATTCATTCCATATGTAGATTTTGCATTCAAATCCTTTGTTTAGGTGTCGTTAAGGTCACTGATCTTGGTATAATCTGAGAATACATACTTGCATCTACTAGAAGGCAGTAAATCACATGGTTAGTTTAGTTTTTCATTTATTGCACGATTTTGATTTCAACTAACCTCTAATGTTTTACTGAAGTGTTGTGTCTACAGAACAAGTACAAAATTCACACACACATTTCTGGTGCCCACTGTGAGGCAACCCACCTTTACATGTTGGTTTTGGTTATTTCTTTGGAGCTAACTTCCTTGTGTAGATTTACTTGGAGACTAAAACCCTAAATTTTCAAAGATTTAATTTTATCTCCCAAACGGCTTGGAGGTTTGGTCTGAAATTGCTTTTACAAGTTTGAGACATACTAGGGAAGCTTCGATAAAAAAATTCAAAATTTTCTGAGATGTTTTGAATTTTTAATAATTTTTTTTTTATTTTCCATAAATAATTCTTTTCGGCCCAAATCATCATATTTTTTTGAAATTTTTACATTTTCAAAAAGCTCTTCAAATTTTATAGGGGGTCCATTCTTTGTGTTTTAAATTTGGATGTAATATAATAGCTCAAATACTCAATTTACAAAAACTAGTCTCTTTTGGTAAAATAGGTCTCTAGGGCACAAATGAAGAGATTTTTCTAAAAATTTTACATTTTTGGAAAGCTCTCTATTTTTTAGCAGGGGTATCTATTTTTCATTTCTATTTTTGTAGCCAAAATCATATCAAAAAAATCAGATCTTGTTGACTAGGTCAAATGCAACAAAAAAAAATAAAAAATTGTGATGGGTATGCACTTATTTTTCATATGATTCAATGCATGATATGAGTTGTCATTTGGATTATTTTCTATTTATTATTGCTCCTAACAATTGGTTTTTAGATCTAACCCTAGGGTTTGCATAAGTTGAATATACCTTACATATCTTGTTTGCTTGTTTGCTTGTTGGCTTGTTCGAGTGTTCGTAGCTTGCTTGCATGGAAAAGCTCAACAAAAATTGATAAAATAGGTAAAATCTACTAAGCACATTGTGAGGAACTCAGGTATTCTATTACATCTGATAACACTTCATTTTGGGACATAAAAAAAACTCTCTTGTATCAAGCTTGTGTGACTTCTCTTGCTTTCATATCACAGACTTCATTTTGGGCTCTAAAAAAATGAACATAGATTTGCTTTCAGCATCTTTGTTACACATAGTAAATAGGCCCTTCGAACACTATTCATGGCTCTTGAGAGAGTGAGTTTCCAGTGAAACTCTTCTCAATGAAGGAACCCTTGTAGGTAGGGAGGATACTGAGAGAGTCTCACTTTCCACTAGATCTGTGTGTCTTCAACTTTTGATCGAGGCATTCTTTCTCCGAAGAGGTTGATAGATCATAAGGGGTTGACGTCATAGATCTTTGTGAGATAATCTTGGTCTTAGCATGTCAAATTAATTTGTCTGCTTTATTTGGTTTAAAAGTGAAAAGGCTAGGGGATTATGCTCTACTTCCTTTTTGGATAGTACCAAAAACCCAAATCCTTGAATCTGGAACTAGTCTCCATGTGGTATATCTTGTGAGTCACCTTTAGAGAGGGTTAACCATAGTGGACATTCCCTTAATTGGGTCAACCACGTTGATAGAACCTCAAGCGGTAATAACCATTTTTGCCATGGTAGTGACAACTGCTATATAAATGTCCTATTGGAAGAAATCTCCACAGGTGTGGTCTCTTGTTGGGCTGTCAGATCTCCCTACCAGATCCTGAAGATTAAGTTCTCAGACTATGTCTAAACCCTGGTGCACCTAGATTGGATTTCACCCTCTTGGATCATAAAAGTTGCAGATTCAAACCATTACTAAAAACCTTAGTGAGGCCAAATTTTCATTTTCTAAGAATATGTGCATTAATGCAAAACTTTTTGGAACATACACAATTATCAAGATGATTGATTGAACCAATCTATAGAGTTCATGCATGAACCAACCTATCTAATGTGTCTCTTTCCTTGATCTATGGGAGGAGAAGCCATTCATTGGGTCTCTAGATTACCTTCTACTATCAAAAATTTTGAGGAGTTGATCAAATTGTTCTATCAGCAATACTCCTACAACATTCAACATCCAGTCACCATGATTGATATCTGTAATCTCAAGCAATATCTAGGTGAACCATTTTTGACATTTCTCAAAAGATGGAGGAAGAAATTCTCTCTATATGCTAGGCCTATTCCAAAAACAGAGAAACTAGAAATCTTCATCAATAATCTAGTTCCAGAGATCAACTATCCTTTACAAATGTAATATCATACATCTTTTGATAAGATGGTAGACAATGCTATCAAAATCAAAAAGGTACTTGTGAAAAAAGGAGAAATCACACTTCAAAAGGACAAGTATGAATCAGGATCCAGTTCTAAAGATAAGAACAAAAATTGGAACAAGAATAAAGGCATTGTCACTGATGGTGTTGTTGATACTATCCATGCCCCATCAAAGGCACCCACTTTCAATTTAACTATTGGTACCCAACCCATAAAAGCTTCCGAACAAAAGGTGTCTAAATCATCTCAAAAGAAGCCAGAGTATAAAAGGTGGTCCACTGATAATAAAAAAATGTTCACTCCTCTTGGAGAATCTTTAGAATCAGCTATGAGAACTCTGCTAGCCAATAATATCATCTCTTTTCCTAAGATCCGACCACCTGATTCTGAGCCTAAACCAAAATGGTGGAGAGAAAATGAATTTTTTGATTTCCATCAGGGTAAAGGTCACAAAACTAATAACTGCTTACGCTTGAAACATACTATCCAAGATCTGATTGATAAGGGAGATATCACCATTAAAAATCATAAGAGCAATAATGATCATACAACATTCACAGAACCATTTCTGAAACATGGTCAAGAAGTTTCATCTTCCCAGCCTAATATGGGGGCAAAGGTCAATTATGCTTACCCTAGAAATAATGTTGTTATCAATATGGTTGAACCTTGTCTCTCTGAGCATTGCAATGTCATCACAATTTTGCGAAGAGATAGAGATCATACTTCAGCTAATGTAGTGACTCGATCACAAGCTCAGGCACATCGGAATGGACAAATCCTAGATTCATTAAATGTCCCTAAGACGCCCTTCAATCTTTCTTCCACTTCAAAATAGAAGGTTGTTTCTAAATCTTCCAATCCTAAAGATACGAGGGCAACATCTTATAGCATTGTTCAACAACTCCAACACACTAATGCAAAAATCTCCATGTTTGAGTTGCTTCAGATATCTCCATCTCATAGAGCTATTCTAGACAAAGCTTTGCTCAGATCCAATGTTCTTGATGACCTTAATTTAGATAGGTTCCAAACTATGGTTGGACATCTTACATCTCTGCAATATATCTCCTTTTCAGAGGAAGATGAGAACTCCTTGAGTCACCCACATAATCAGCCCTTGCATATATAAGTCTTGATCTAGAACCATAGAGTCAAATGTGTGTTGATAGATGGGGGTGTTGGCCTAAACATTTGATCTTATAGCTTGATCACACAATTGGGATTTTCAGAATTGTCTATTGATCCTAGAAAGAAGATAACTATAAAATCCTATGATGAACAAGAAAGGTCTTCCAAAGGCACCATTGTCTTACCTATCAAAGTAGATCCAGTTATCAGAGATACTATATGTCAAGTTCTTGATCTACCTTTGGCTTACAACATTCTTCTAGGGAGACCATGGATACATGAGATGAAAGCTATTCCTTCTACATTTCACCAATGCTTGAAATTTTCTTATGAAGGAGTAGAGGTCACTATTCCAGTAGACATATCCACCACTTGCAATACATTGAAGGAAAGTGCAGATAAGCTTGTGCCTAATAATAGAGAATCTTCCATTGAACCAACTAAAGAAGCATCCACATCTAAAATGGAAGATCTTGCAAAAGAGGTTAATATCAAAGAAAATAGTATAGGAGAATATACTATGGAGCCAGTCTTATCTTTGACATCTCTCCCTATCTCACCTAAGTCTTATGGACAATCTTTGAAACAATCCAAACTAGAATCTAAAGAACCTCTTGAGGCATATAAAAAGAATTTTGTAGTAGAACAAGTCTCCAAGAAATAATTTGAAGAGGATGAAGTTGTGCTTGCATGGCTATACAAAGATGAATTTGAATCCCATGATATTCAAACTAGTAACTCAGTGGTACCAAAAGATCCTTCTAAGTTATATGGCCCAGGAGATAAATTAATAGCTAAGATGGGATATTCAGGTAAAAGACCTCTAGGAGTCAGAGGAAAAGGTCTTGAGGCACCTCTCCCACATACTGGTAGGGAAAACAAGGATACAGTTGGCTTAGGCTTTAAAAAGAAACCCTTCCACCTCAAAGGTAATTTTTCTCATGTCATAGAGCATATTGCACTAGGAGAACTCTTCTTATGAAAGAAGAAAGAGAACCATCAGATAGTGATTCAGATAGCTCAGAACTCATCCCCTATGAAAAATTTCCTAAAGAGATCAAAGACCTTCTTGATGATAAAGATGATCCAATCAAAAGAATTAATGTAGTAGAAACACAAGAACCTACTATCAATCAAGAGATAGTTGCAACACAAGAACTAGCTAATCTCGAAAACAATCAATAAGAGGGAGGTGGTAGTGATTCTGAGACAGATTCCCATGAGTATGAATTCAAATTAGAATCTAAGGGTAACCCTTCTTGGGGTATTCATCCTGACTTTACTCATGTTCTTAGATTTCCTAGAGGCATAGATGAGGAATCTAATGACTATGAATGGGGAGCCATTCCAGAACTAGATGAAGATGAGCTTATTATAGAGAAACATGTTGATGTTATTCACCAATATGCACCTGAACCCAACATAAGTCTAGAGAAAAATGAGGAACCTATCGAGTCTAATCCACCTATGGCTGAATTGGACTCCCACAATGACATTGAGCCTATTCATAGATTGAATGTCTTAAGTTATAATATCACCTTTGAACTTGAGCATTGGGTTAGGACCAATGATGATAGATCCATATCTGTAAACACGATCTCCCAATCTTTCCCCACTTTGACTATCCAATATCCAGAACTTATTGATCAAACCTCCAAAAATCTGAGCCATGGTATTTATACCTTCCCAAATGACTATGCCCTTGCTTGCTACCTCAATGCAGTTGAGCCTATGAGTACTTCCATCAGTGAACTAAGTGTTAGCATGATGAATTCGGACATCAAATATCTTAGTCATAAAAATAAGAATAAAAAGAAAAAGAAAAGGAGTTCTGAGGGTGAAAACCGCTTTGTGGCAGTCTCAGAACCTACAAAAGTAAAAATAAAAGATGTATCTAAAGGTGAAAACCTCTCTAAGGCACCTAAGGATGAGATATTTGATGTCCTTTTGAGTCATTTATAGGACAGATCTCTAGTTCTAATTGAGCCCACTCAACCTATCAACTTGGGAACAGTAGAGGAACCATAGTTGATTCATGTAGCACAATCTTTATCAGAAGAAGAGAAACAAAAATTTACAACATTCCTAATAGAGAAGAAGATCAACTTTGCATGGAAATATCTAGATATGCCAGGATTGTATCCTAATCTTATAATGCATCATTTATCTATAGCTTCAAATGTCAAACATGTCAAGCAAAAATTGAGAAAGATGCATCCCCATGTTGCACTCTTGGTAAAAGCTGAATTAGAGAAGCTCCTGAAAGCTAGATTCATTCGAGTTATTGACTATGCCGAGTGGATCTCTAATATTGTACTTGTTTCAAAACCAAATAAATCAATCAGAGTGTGCAAAGAATTTAGAGATGTGAATAGGGCATGCCCTAAGGATGATTTTCCATTACCTAACATTGATATGATAGTGGACATGACTGCGGGCTTTGAGATGTATTCTTTAATGGATGGTTTTTCTAGATATAATCAAATAAAAATTTCTCTAGAAGATAAGGAGAAAATTGCTTTCGCATGTGCATGGGGCACCTTTTGTTGGAATGTCATGCCATTTGGGCTTAAAAATGCTGGTGCTACATATCAAAGAGCCATGACATCTATTTTTCATGACATCATGCATATGACTATGGAGGATTATGTTGATGATACTTTAGCAAAATCTATGATTAGAGCTGAACATCTAAATGACTTGAGCAAGATACTAGAGAGAATGGAAAAATTTAGTCTCAAACTAAATCCTAAGAAGTGTGCTTTTGGTGTCACTTCTGGAAAGCTCTTAGGATACATAGTCTCAAAGAAGGGTATTGAAGTTGATCCAGCTAAAGTAAAGGCTATAATGGAAATGCAACCTCCAAAGAATATTAGTCAAATGAGGACATTGCAAGGAAGAGTTCAATCTATCAGAAGATTTATATCACAGCTAGCAAACATATCACAACCTTTTACAAAAACATTACATAAAGGTGTGACCTTTGCATGGAATGAAGAATGTGATAACAACAATCATATCAAGAAGTATCTATCCAATCCTCCTACTTTGATGCCTCCTATTCATGGGAAGCCATTGATCTTATATGTCTCCACTACAAATACATCACTGGGGGCATTGCTAGCACAACATGATGAGAACAAAAAGGAAAGAGCTATATACTATATCAGTAGAACATTGGTTGCATATGAGAAGAACTATTCAATGATTGAGAAGGCTTGTCTAGCTGTGATCTTTGCATCACATAAACTGAGACACTACATGTTATCTCATACCACACATTTGGTAGCTAAGATTGATCCACTCAAGTACCTACTAAGCAAAGCTGCCCTCACAGGTAGATTAGCTAAATGGGTTATGCTCTTAAGTGAATTTGACATTGAATATGTGGAAAGAAAGGTTATCAAAGGATAGGTTATTGTTGATCAATTAGCAAATGCACCTATGATTGATGATACACCAATGCAAATGGAATTTTTAGATTTCTCTATCATGACTCTTTCTTCTAGAAAATGGTTGTTATTCTTTGATGGCTCCTATACACAGAATGGATCGAGAGCAAGCATATTGTTCATAACTCCTCAAGGATACTCAATACCAAAAGCATTCAGACTAAAGTTCCCTTGCACAAACAATATTACTGAATATGAAGCGCTTTTGAATGTTATGAAAATAGCGATGGAGTGGAGGGTAATAGAACTACACATTCATGGAGACTCATAACTTGTTATCCATCAAGTCAATGATGTGTACCAAAATAAAGATGAAAAGATCATTCCTTACAAGAGAATGGTAGATGATCTAAAGTAGTATTTCCTATCTATCACATTTGAGAAAATTCTTAGAACAGAGAATAAGGTTGTCGATGCAATGGCAACACTATCTTCTTTATTATAGTAGCCTGAACATGAGCTCCGCTATGAGTTCCTGGTGGAAGCACTATCTTATCTTGCATATGATTCCCTCGAAGCTCGCATGATCTGCACTATTTTTGGTCATGATTCATCTAGATACAAAAACCTATTTTCCTATCTCCAAGACCAAATCATTCTTGATACCTTCAACCGTCATGAAAAGAGATACCTTATCCGTAATGCCTCTTGATATTTCATCATTAGTCACGATCTATACAAATGAGGTCTAGATGGTACGCTACCTAGATGTTTAGAATGGGAAGAGTCTCAACATGTGTTAGAGGAAGTCCATGATGGTATTTGTGGGTCACACCTGAACGGTTTAACACTAGCTCAAAAACTTATTAGGGTTGGGTGCTCTTGGCCTGAAATGGAGAAAGATTCTATCAAGTTTGCTAAGAACTGTCAAAAATGCCAAGTGCATGGAAACTTAATTCATGCTCTAGGGAGAGATCTAAATCCCTTTACTACACAATGGAATTTTCACCAATGGGCATTTGATCTTATAGCAGCTATACATCCTCATTCTTCTAATGGACATACCCATATAATCACAGCTACAGGTTATTTTTAAAAATGGGTAGAAGCAGTCCCTTTGACACAAGCAATTGGAAAGAAAATATCTATGTTCATATTGAACTATATCATATGCAGATATGGGATACCTCATTCCATAATCATAGATAACGGTGGACAATTCAAGAACAAAGACCTAGATGATCTATGTGCCAAATTCAAGATCCCACAACATTGGTCTTCTATCTACTATCCTCAAGGGAATGGACAAGCAGAGGCTTCTAATAAGACTTTATTGAAAATATTGCATCATATAGTTAATAAAATAGGAAGAGACTAGCATCTCATGATCAATCTAGCTCTCTAGGCCTACAAAACAAGTATCAAAACGCCGACTGGGGCTACACCTTTTGCTTTAGTTTATGGGTTTGAAGCGGTACTACCTATTGAGGTTGAAATCCCATCACTAAGAATTAGAATGCATGGTCTGGTAACTGATGATGACTACAGAGTGTCTAGGTTGCAAGAACTTGAACTACTAGATGAGCACAGACAAGTAGTGTATGATCATCTCAGAGTATATCAGAAGAGAATGTCTAGAGGCTACAACAAGAAAGTCAGACATAGAGAATTTTAGGTTGGTGATCTAGTCTTGAGAGAAAATCCTAAAAATTAATCACATCAAGAATGCAAGGGGAAGTTTGAACCCAACTAGCTGGGTCCCTTTGTAATCACTGCTACTTTTGGCTCTGGTGCCTATCAACTCTCAATGGTTGAAGGAGAACAGCTCCAAGAACCAATCAACATTCTCCATCTGAAGAAATTCTATGCCTAAAGCATTCAGTCTATGGTAAAATGTCTTGAAAAAATCTTTAAAATTGGGAAAAGTCTTGAAAAAATGAACATCTTGGTGAAAACCTAGCAATAGGTGCCTTGATGATTCACAAAAAAAAATAAAAAATCAAAAGTACAAAAAAAATGAAAAAATGAAAAATACAAAAAAATGAGAAAAAGAAAAAGTGCCTTCGTGAAAACCTAGAAACAGACACCTTGGTAGTAAAAATAGAATCTCTACCAAGATGGTGAAAACCCGGTAAATGGGTGCCACTTGTTTCAAAATGCTCCATCTATCAACGCAATCTTGGTCTTTCCCAGATTTCAGTCTTGCTTTAGTTTGTACATATCTCCCAGTTTTTTTCTGCATTCCTATTATTCAATAAGTCAGTTTGTACACCAATCAGCTCAAGTGTCTGTATCCTATCAATGCTTAAAACTTGGGGGCAATCAATGTCATATCCTATGGTCTCCCATGTATCTGAGATGTGTCATATCCAGTCAGAGTCCTTTGAAGCTTCATTTGAGTCAGTCAGTCAGTCTCATCTCCAGAAAGGATTTTGCATCTACAACAACGCAATCAAACATCAAACTGAAAACAATCTATGCTTTTTACATGCTTTTATCTCCTTGTATGCTCACTGATTAACATTGAGATTTTTGCATATTGTGTCCCTTTGAGCTCTTTGATGATGTCCTTTATAGGATTTAGAGAGTGATGACTGGGGGCATAATCTTTTCTTTGTCTTCTGCTTGTATGTGAAAATCCAACAACTTTGGAAATTCTAGATTGAAATGGTGTCCGACTGTAAGAGCCTCTATCTCAAATTGGATGGCCATGCATACCTCGACTATTGATACTTGGAAAGTTCAAGGAAGTTTGATCTAACTATTATCTTTTTGAGTGAATTCTTTCTCCTATTGTGAAACGCAATCTTACCTAAGGATGTGAATGATAAAGGGTCACTATGGGTAATTCACATTGGATTTAGAATGATCTCTTAACTATTTGATGTGTTTGCACGCAAGGTGTATTCAGGTCATCATGACATTTATGTTCTGATTCTTATACAAATTGCTATACCAAAATGGACATGATATTTAGGTCATTCTTGTGTTTGTGCCTTAGTGCTTATATCTAATCTGACATTCCGAAAATAAAATCAATATTCATATGTCCATGGTTGCCTAATCAGTGGGTGTTGTATTGATTCTTGCACATAAAAAGTGATATTCATATGTCTATGGTTTCATAACTAGTGGGCATTGTATTGATTTATCCAATTACCTAAAAATTCAATGATGAGAATGACCGACACATGATCAGTGACTAGGTCCTAGGTCTTAGGTTGCATTTCATTCTGCATGTCTCTTTGCATTTTGCATGTTTGCATGATCTCACAATGGTTGGCTAAACTTCAATGCTTAAACGATTCTTCAAATTGCATCTTCAAATCTAACAAGAGTTGAATCTCACATGAAGGTTCCTCTAATGAAACGGTAAGTAGAATCTTTTTTCAAGATCAAAATCAAAATTTGAGATCATTCATATTATTAACTACTTGCATAATTGACCTTCAATCATCACAGAAATCCAGTATTCAACTTAACTGATTATCTTATATCAAAATATCAAAATTTCAACTTGGTCAACTATGGTCAACTCATAGTTTCACCTAGTCAAACTTGGTCTTCTAGACCTCCAAAAGATGCAGAATGCATTCTCGAACGTGTTAACCCACTTCTCAAATCAATTAACATGCTTCTAAACCATTCAATGCAGACTTTTCTTGTCAGATTTCAATTTTAATCCCGAAGGGGGCATGGTATTGCATATCATTCAAAGTCTGTAATTAAATTTTGGGATCATATCTTTCCTCAGTAATCAAGACAACAACCATGTATAATTGTTGATTCACCAAAAGATCTCATCGCTTGGGGCAAATCAATCATCACTTGAGGCATATCAGATTCATCAAGATCCATATCAATCTGGTATTCTCTTAATCTTGTAAATTATATCAGTTTTTGCAACTATCAGTTCATTAGCGTTATTTCCTTGGTTCTTCAAAAACTAAAGGGTTCAGATGTGATACCAATGTGATTCAATATAAGGACAATCAGGTCTAGAATCGGTCACTCACTTCTTTGCAATCATAAGGTTCAAAATTAGGTGTTGTGACACTTTTTCGCAATCATCGATTCATTTGCTGTTATAGTTAACATTATCTTTGGTCATTCAAGACCTAACATCTTCAAATCTTTCAATCAATTTATGTCTCATATCAAGATTTATGTTTCATATCAATATCAACTTCAATCAGATTCTTTATCAAACACAGATTGTCTTTCAACCACTATGCTTCACATAGTAATTCAAAGAGGGGCAAAATGTAATACCCCAAAAATGGGCTATAGGTTCATTAACCTCCTACATCTTCAAATCAAACAAAATCAACATCAAAGTCCTAACCTAAGGCACATCTACACATTATCAAATTTAATTAATTATCTTAAATTCTGCATCGGGGAATATTCTTAGAAATATTCCTAATTTATCATAATTATCTTTAATTTAATAATTATTTGGTGATAAATCCTATTTACCCTAAAGTTGATTAATTGAATATGATGAATATTTAATTAATTAAGTTTAATTCTACCACTCAATTATTTAATTGAATTTAATTATATTTATTCCTAATTATTATTATTTAAATTTGACAATAAATCAAAATTCCTATCATTAATTGATTAAATTCTTATTTAATTAATTAAAGCAAGTTGTCATATTTAATGATATTATTTTTGAATAAAGTTTGATTAAAATAATTGATTAACCCACAAATCAGTTATTTTTAAATTTAAAGTCAGTTAAGTTGAAGATAAATCACTTTATTTATTTAATTAATTCATATTAAATTATGCACAATTAAAAAAGAAGTCAACTAGAAATCAACAATCAAGTTTAAATTTAAACTCAACATTCAATTGTGAGTTGAAAATTGAACTAAACTCTATTTGGAGTTAAAAAGTTGTTTTTGCATGATTTTGCATGTTTTTATGGATTAATTAATATTTAATTCTTGTTGACTCAAAAATCAACCTGAGTTCATCAAGAGTGATTTATGGCTTTTCTCATGAACCTCCAAAGCCTAGGATTTCTATAAAATCAAGGCTTGGCTCTTCACAAATCATCCACAGAATTCACAAAATTTGCATACTTACTTTGGCAAATTGACATCAGAGGAATCATCAAGCTTCTTGCGAATCAGCGTTTTGTGAGATCAATCTTGTTTTCAAGTCATTCTAGTTTCATATTTCATATCATTGTTAGCTTAATTTGCATATCATAGATCAATTTCATCTAGCTTAGAACTCATATCATATTTTTCATATTATTGCATCTAAGATCCAAAAAAATAGATTAATTTGCATTCATTCCATATCTAGAGTTTGCATTCAAATCCTTCATTTAGGTGTCGTCAAGGTCACTGATCTCAGTATAATCTGAGAATACATACTCGCATCTACTAGAAGGCAGTAAATCACCTGGTTAGTTTAGTTTTTCATTTATTGCATGATTTCAATCTCAACTAACCTCTAATGTTTTACTGAAGTGTTGTGTCTACAGATCAGGTACAAAATTCACACACACAACCTTCACCAGTCATAAATCAACCTTTTTCTCTAGAATTCTCCAAACAACTCAAGAAACTAATGGTTGATCTAGATACCCTTTTGGATTTCTTAAATCCTCCCCAAGACTCACGGTAGAATCTATTGGACTAAATTCCAGATCCACTACCCTAGCACCCATAAACTAGGCCTAATTTCCACCAAATAACAAAGCAACTTATATATGCACTTACTCCCTACACCAAAAAGAATGAAACAAAATTTCTTAAGGTTTCAAAACACAAGGTTTTCAAGTTTATAAGGTTTCACCACTCACCAAATTCGCTAGCCACCAAACCCTTGTTTCCAGGGTCATATACCTAAGGCCTACTCAAAAAGACCTTTGTAACTCTCTCCAAGACAATCCAGTTGGCCTAACACATTATTATGGATCCTAATATCCATATTCCATCATAAGAAAAACTCTTCTCAAGGGAATTCAACTTCCATAATGACTATTGTGAAGATGAGCTCTCCTACAATTAGTAAACTCCTTCAATTAGTGTTCTCTCAACCATCACTTCACATATCCCTACATAAAATAATTATAATACAAGGATATAATATATTAGTGACTTCTCCCACCAATTACATTGTTCACAGTGGGTGGAAGAGTCAATCCCTTAAGGAGACTACAATCCCTACACACTGACTGTACCCTTCAACCAGTCACAATCACAGAACAATAGTCTTTTGCTTTACTTTAAGAACAATAAAAAAGTTAAAATTAATGCAAGAAATATGTAAAAAATAATCAAAGCAATGTATTTAGTTCACTACCCAACCCAAATCATGTTCAAGTCAAGCATATTAATTTGTTGTTGCACTGATTGTTCCACAGGACAATTAACAACATGCAAAGAAAATCTTTGTTTATTGATTGTAAAACATTACATTTTTGCTTCCTTACACTCCCAACTCAACATCCCCTATTCAATCATGTAGATCCCCTAGAAAAAAGACTCAAAACTCCTTCAAAACCTAAATGCAAGCTCTATCTACCTATCTAACTGCTTGGTAACAATCCCAAACTGACTGTCATAACCAAAGTATGATTTAAAGATGTTGTCAAGTTGACAACTAATGTTGTCAAATCAACAACGTGAACCTAATACCCATTCTTATAACTTTTAAAAAGGTTTAAAACAACCTTTGTAATCCAAACTAACCTATAACCCCATATGACCCTTAGACACTTATTTTGCCAATATAGGAAAATTCCATATTTTAGCACTTCAAGTGCTTTTACATCATTTGATTGACTCTACTAGATATTTTATATCCATTATAGACCTTATAGGTCCTTAGATCAATCCAACTAACCTAGGATTAACGTAATCACCCCTAGTGACCCCTAGGTACATTTAGCCCTTCCCAATGCCATTTAATGGCTTACAATGCATGATCCTTTACAAAGGATTATCAATCAATAAAAAATAGTAGAATTCTCACCTCTTGACACACAAATCAAATGATCCATTTAAAGGCTTACTTTTCCTCTTGACACACCAAAACACTCACCAACATATGCAAGGGTGCTTAGTGGACCTTTAGAATAATTTGGTCTGGCATGTTCGTGAATGTTCTACTAAATTCATGTTCCAAACAAGGTTGTCACTAGAATTTACCCACCCAATGAGAGCTAATGGCACAGACCAGTCGGTGCCAGGATGAACGGTTTGGAAGAAACCCAGTGGTGCAACTTTCAACTGACCCTCACTACAAGTTTTAGCATCAAGCGAGACTGGCGTGCCAAATTCAAACAAATTTGAATCTCCCCATAATGGAGAGAGGTTATTGTAGGCCTAAAAAACATGATCCTATATCATCTTATGGTTCCCTGATACCTCTCACGGGGTTTGAGATATGAGCCTCAAAAAATCATTGCCCAATCGTGCTTACTACACCTTGGGGACACTTTGGTCTGGCATGGTTCCAAAAGTTTTAGTAACTCAGTGGTCAAAATAGGGTTGTCACTAGTGTTTACCCACCCAAATGAAGCTAATGGTATAAACCATTCGGTGGCCTGATAGACGGTTTGGAAGAAACCCAATGGTGAAACTTTCAACTAACCCTCACTGCAAGTTTTGGCATCAAGGGAGACTGGCATGCCAAATTTAAATAAATTTGAATCTCCCAAAATGGAGAGAGGTTATTGTATGCCTTAGAAACATAGTCTTTTAGCATCTCACAATTTTTTGATACCTATCATGGGGTCTGAGATAAGAGCCTCAAAAGATTGATGCCCAATCGTGCTTAGTGCACCTTGGGGACACTTTCGTCCGGCATGGTTCTGAATGCTCTAGGAACTCACTGGTCAAAATGAGGTTTTCACTAGTGTTTACTTGTCCAACTGGAACTAATGGCATAGACCATTAAGTGTTGGGATGAACGATTTGGAAGAAACCCAGTGATGCAACTTTTAATTGACCCTCATTGCATGCTTTGGCATCAAGCGAGATTGGCGTGCCAAATTAAAAAAAAATGAATCTCTGAGAACAAAGATAGGTTATTGTAGCCCTTAGAGACATGGTCCTATAGCATCTCACAATTCACCAAAACCTCTCATGGGGTCTGAGATATGAGCCTCAAAATATCATTGCCCAATCATGCTTAGTGCACCTTGGGGACACTTTGGTCTGGCATAGTTTCGAACGTTCTAATGACTCAGTGGTCAAAAAGGGGTTGTCACTGGCATTTATCCTCCCAAATGGAGCTAATGGAATATTCCATTTGGTGCCAGGATGAATGGTTTGGAAGAAACTTAGTGGTGCAACTTTCAACTGACCCTCACTACAAGTTTTGGCATCAAGCGAGACTAGTGTGCCAAATTCAAATAAATTTGAATCTTCCAAAATAGAGAGAGGTTATAGTAGGCCTCAGAAAAAAATTCATGTATCATCTCATGATTCACTGATACCTCTCATGAGGTCTGAGATACGAGCCTCAAAAGATCACTACCCAATCGTGCTTAGTGCACCTTGGGGACTCTTTGGTCTGACATGGTTCCAAATGTTCTAGTAACTTAGTGGTAGAAAGGGGGTTTTCACTAGAATTTACCCACCCCATCAGAGGTAATGGAATAGACCATTCAGGGCCAGGACAAATGGTTTGGAAGAAACCCAGTGGTGCAACTTTCAACTAACCCTCACTACAAGTTTTGGCATCAAGTGAGACTGGCGTGCCAAATTAAAAAAAAATTGAATCTCCTAGAATGGAGAGAGGTTATTGTAGGTCTTAGAAACATGGTCTTGTAGCATCTCACAATTTGTTGATACCTCTCACAAGGTCCAAGATACAAGTCTTGAAATATTTTTCCCCAATCGTGCTTAGTGCACCTTGGGGACACTTTGGTCCCACATGATTCTGAATGTTCTAGTGACTCAGTGGTCGAAACAGTGTTGTCACTAGTGTTTACCCACCCAACCAAAGCTAATGGCATAGTCTATTTGGTGTCAGGATAAATGGTTTGCAAGAAACCCAATGGTGCAACTTTCAACTGACCCTCACTGCAACTTTTGGCATCAAGTGAGACTGGCGTGCCAAATTCAAAAAAAATCAAATCTCCTAGAATGGGGAGAGGTTATTGTAGGCCTCAGGAACATGGTGCTATAGAATCTCAAAATTTTCTAATACCTCTCATGAGGTCTAAGATACGAGCCTCGAAAGATCATTTCCCAGTCGTACTTAGTGCACCTTGGGGACACTTTGGTCTGGCATGGTCTGAAATGTTCTAGTGACTTAGTGGTTGAAACAAGGTTGTTACTAGCATTTACCCTCCCAACTAGAGCTAATGGTGAGGTTCATTTTGTTCTTGGATGAATGGTTCGGAGGAAACCCAGTGGTGCAACCTTCAACTAACCCCCACTGCAAGTTTTGGTATCAAGCGAGACTGGCATGCCAAATTCAAATACTTTTGAATCTCCCAGAATAGAGAGAGGTTATTGTAGGCCTCAGAAACATGGTCTTGTAGCATCTTATTGTTTTCTGATACCTCTCAAGGTATCTGAGATATGAGCCTCAAAAGATCACAACCCAATTGTGCTTAGTGCACCTTGGGGACACTTTGGTACCTCTCTCTCTCTCTCTCTCTCTCTCTCTCTCTCTCTCTCTCTCTCTCTCTCTCCTGTATAATATTGAACATATAATATAAATATTTAATAATTTAATATTATACTATTATACAATAGAGAAATAAATAATAATAATATAATAAAATACTAATATAAAAATTTATATTATAATACAAATGCTATGCTATTATCATTTAATATTAATGTTAAAAAAAAAAATTGTAATATATAACTTAAAATTGAAAAAAATACTCAATTCAATTAATATTAACATAAATATATATCTGTGTGTAACTTGAAATTTAAAAAACCAATCAACATTAAATGTTGAATTAGGTAGGAACTTTTGGTTATCCGATATTATCGGATATTCAAAATTTTTGGATATCCAATTTTATCAGATATCCGATTAGGCTTAGTATTTTTCTTGGGAAATGCCAAACATGAATGTTCAACCCATTAGGCATGTTCAGCATATTTGTTTTCATCTTTAGACTTCGACCATGTAGCTGACGACAACTTTTTCACCCGAAATTGATGAAACAAAAAGGGTTTCTTAAAGACTTTATCAGCTTTCCACCAATATAATTGCTGTCAAATTTTGAGTTCAGTAAGTAATTATTACTTATTTTTTAATTGAGTTATCTTTAAAGTCGTAATTGACATACTAATTGAAAAACAATTATAACTTTCAAACTGTTTAACCTTTTTGAAATCTGAAATATGCCTCACATTCTATGCTTCGGCTACTATAAGAAAAAAAAAGTTTTCAATTTTGTAAAGTTTAGAATTAGTTAAGGTGGTCAGACACTAGAGGTTTTTATTCTGAATAAGTTGTAGCCAAAAATTCATAATTAATTATTTATTTAGAAAAAAATTACAAAAAATATGCGTCCCATCCAGGCATGAGTCTACTACTTATATCTTGAATCTTGGGAAAATATATCATCATTTGATTGTGATTAAGGTGGTCAAACATACATGTACTTTTTATCTTTTCCCTGAAATTTCCATACTACTACATTGAAATATAAAATTTTGAACAATTAGATTAATTTTTTTTTAGACAAGGGCTAGTAGTTTAGAAGCTACATTCAATTTCCTATAGATTATATTCTTACAATTTTTCTCATAAGGTTGATAAGATGTTCAACTTTTTATGTCAAGCTGACTAACCCTGATTTTTTTATTTTTCATTGCCACTTAAGGCCATAGTTTGGTATACCATGATCCTGCACATTCTGAGTTGGAAAGGTATATATCCACTTATAAAATTGGAGGATAGATCTAAGATCACCAAAGAGAATAGAATACCTATATCAAATGGTATATTTCCACTCAGAAAATTTGAGTAAAGTATAAGTTCACCAAAGAGAAAAGATTACCCAACTCAAAAGGTATATTTCCACTCAAGAAATTTGAAAAAAGCTCTAATCACACCAAAGAGGAAAGGTTTCCGAACTAACAAGGTATATTTCCACTCAACCAAGTGAAAGAAAGATGTAAAAAATTCAAAGATGGATTTTGGCCAAGTGATGGTGGAATCTCTCCATTCAACCCATTACCTGAAAGATACAAGTGTTGTAGTGTAGAGAGATTGCTAATAGAATAAGGAATAGGGCCTTCCATCTTTTCCATGCATGTCAATCTAAGATAAATAAGGAAGGAAATATTTTCTATACAAGATGGCGTACTTTCCTTCATATTGGACCCTGAAAGAAAAAAGACATTGAGCTGAGACCAGTCCTCAAATAATATTTGACTTAGATTTCCCCTAATTAAGTTTCGTCTCCCTAATATGAGCTCTTTTAGAGTAGGTAGATGAGAGAGACTCAAGGGAAATGGACCACTTAATAATGGACATTCATGCAACCAAAGTGAAACCAAAGTAGTCATATTTCCCAACCACAAAGGTACAGACCCTTCAAATCTGTTCTAACCCAAGTGGAGGCGGAGTTGTTGGAGATTGTGGAGATGAGAAAGGGGTGCTTCCAATTGATTTCCTATCATATTCAACACTACTCCACTAATGGACAAGTATTTTAATTTATGCAACTTTTTTGTCCACACTAAAGTAGGACTACATATTCCCGCATCATTGGCATAATCTTCTGTTCCAAAAATATTCATGTATGCAATAGATAGGTCCAAAACATCTAGGTTAGAGAGATTCCCCAATTGGTAGGGAATTGTACCATTGATACCAGCCATGGACAAGTTGAGATACTATAAGTTGTCCAAGGAGACAAAATTCTCTAATATTTCACCTTCAAACTCATTCCTGCTCAAATCTAGATGTCTCAATTCTTGGAGGGAAAACAAACCTACATGTAAACAACAATGATAACTAGTCAAATTACTATAAGAGAAAACTTAAATCAGGAAATATGACAGGTTTCTTCGTAAAAAATACCTTTGGGAACTATACCATTGAACCCATTCTCACACAAGTTGAGATAATCTAAGTTGTGCAAGGAGGCAAAATGATTTGGTATTTAATCCATCTCTAGCGAGTCTGCCATTAAATGTCCTTATACCCCAAAAATAATCATCCACATTCTCCACAAGATTGGCAAGACAGAGTTTGACAAAATTTGAGTTGATGGAGCTACATTCTACTCCCCTCCATTCATAGCAATTAAATCCTTTCTATGAATGCAATAGAGGTGTAGGATGTAAGTGGTTCTTCAAACCAAGAAGAGCGTCTCTTTCGTGTGCCAGGCACATGGTATTGCCATTTATCATCTTTGAATAAAATGACAGTGTGATTAAACAACATATGATAGTGAAGGAATGGTCCATGGAAAAAATAAAACAATAAATTTGATTAGAGATTAGAGAAATTAAAATTAAACAAATAAAAATGTCTAGTACTACAAATAAAAATAGAAAAATAACAAAGAGAAATGGAGGCAGATACCAAAAGTTTAATGCATAGATTGAGAAATGGTGAGAAGAGTGAGTAATGAGGAAGGGAAAGTGAGCTTAAATAAGGTGAGATTCATGTATTAGGTTTCAATACTCGTTAGAGATGGCATCAAATGACTAAAGAAGAACAAGTCAAGATGACGGGAGACACGGGAAAGTGAATTTAACATGGCAATCATGCATAGATGGATAAGAAAATGAATGGAGCGGATCAAATCAAATGATGTTGAAGATGAGAAACAAGTCCCACCTTTCCTTGTAACTTACCTCATGAATGCCTAAGCTATGTATAATTAAATAAGTGTTATTGTAATGTACGAATCATAGTTTACGAGGCATTTTATATATGATAAAATAAAAAAGTTACTCTTTTGGAATTTTCTTTTAGTAAATGTACATATTATGTGTTTCAATTTTTTTAATAAAAATTGCATCTTATGTTTTCATAACATCATTTTATTCTATCTTATGTTTTCAATTTCCTCAATGAGGAGTGGGCTGACATTCTACAATCAAAGTGCTTATGGTATGGAAAATAGCATTGTGGGTGCTTGTGATAGGGATGATGGTGATTGATGTTGTTTCCTTGCCTCCTTTTTGGTTACATTTTGTTTACTTTTGTATGCTTTATACTCTAATTTTGGTTTTAAGCCCTACGTGGCACCTAGCTAGGCTTAAGCTTAACATTTTCAAAACTCTGGTTATGTGGTGGTGCTTGTTTTGTTGTTTCTTTGTTTTTTATTGTGGTAGACATTACTGCTTATGCTTCTTTCTATGGTGGTTAACTTTCTATCAATTACATAGTTAGCATTTTGTTCTATGGGTCAGCACCCTTTTTTGCTATTGCTATTATCAAAAACATCATTTTATTCTAGTTTTATCTTGTTGTTCTATCCTAGTACTATTATTATCTTGTTTTGCATTTGTTTTCATTTTTTCTTTTATATTTTATGCTGTGTTTCTACCATATGAAGTGTCTAAACATTTTACTTGTTAGTTAGTGATGTATGTGCACATCACCCATCACACTTTTATCCTTTGATTATTTAGTCATACAACATCTATTCTCTATATGTCACTATTCTTTTAACCTTCAAGATTTCTTATATAACTATCATTTCTCCAATTTTTGGAATTCCTATAAACACCTTTACATTTTGAATGATTATTAGGTTTTCATCTTATTCTTCAAAGATTAAGGATCCTCACCTACTCATGCATTATTTATCTCTTCAAGAGAGAGAAAAAATTGAACATGTTATAATATTCTATGGCACATTAAGACATTCTAGTAGTCCTCTACATCTTGGCCTAATGATCATCCTTATATCTCAAATTAAAGATCAATTTGTGTATTTTTGCATATTTTCCTTTGTTATTTTATATTCTTGTCAAGTTCATATCCTTTGGAATTGTGGAGCTATAACACCTTTCTCTTATCATGCACACTAGGACATTTCTCTTTTGCACTCAGAATTAACATCTTACAAAAATGCTAGTTATTTTTATGACATGCATGAGACTATTGACATTAATCATGATTTACCAACTGTGCTTTCACAATATTTATCTATCACTGGACTAGTGACAAACAAAGTTATCCATCTTCACAACATAGTCCTTGTTTGGAGCCAGTTATTGTTCCATCTGTCATGCTTAACATTTCTCCTCTTGTGAGTTTTCTGCCTTCCCCAAACACTATAGACCAAGATGGGAGGTAGGCAATATGCTTGACTAGATCCTCTGGTGTGGTGGATTTTTTATATTTTCATAGTGCAATGTGTGTACCTAGTGATGTGTTGCATGTAATCTATTTTGTTTATATTTCTTTAAATGATCCATGTTTCTCTATTGGCATGAGGTGACAAACGAATCAAAATATCATAAACATTCATGTTATGTCATGCATGTTCCATTGTTCATAAATGTGCCTTTGTGTTATCTGCTTGGTGGTGATGGAAAATGGTAGCTACCTATTATTTTTGGTCTCTTTGATGTCATCCCAAAAAGACTCTTCTTTATAACTATTACATGATATTCTTCTATTTCTCTTGTAGTTCTACTACCTTTGGGGGATGATGAAATTTAATTTTGATATAATATCTCGTGTAACATCATATGATCATACTCACCCCATAGTTGGTAGATCCCTTCCATGCTCTCTTTTTTCATGTTCTTATTTCTCTTGATTTATCCTTTCTTGGGGGCATCTCATAGTGGAAACATTATTGTGGATTTGTGTATGCTTTGTTTAATCCATTTCTCCTATTAAGGCATTTGTAGTTATTTTAACGTGGGCATGTACACTCTTCTCTATGTTTCATATTTTTCACACACTCACAATGATTTGATTCATCTCTCTTGTAGATGATCAAGGAAATAATGTTTTCCTTGTGTTTATCCTCTCTTTTGGATCCCTTAACAGAAACCAACTTTCCTAAGGATTATTCCATCCCATTTGATCCTAAAGGAGACAATGTTTTCCTTATTTTTATCCCTAAGGAGATAATGCTTTTCTAAGGCATGATTTTTTTTTTGTTGAATCCCTTAATGGATATAATTCTTTTCTTAAGGCCTGATACTTGTTGATGGATTGACACGCATAATTGAGCTCTCTCGACCATTCAATTCCATCTTTTGTAGTGCTTCCTTTTGTGTGATGCATAGTAAGATAGAATCTTATTAGTCTAGTGAGCTCTCTCTCTCTCTCTCTCTCTCTCTCTCTCTCTCTCTCTCTCATCTTGGTTTGGGATTTGATGAAGACTTAAGTCACTTAGGGGCTTGTGACATCAAGGTTTGAATGACAATTATGCTTGATCCCAGTGATCTGTAATTTTTCACTCTTCTTCTTATCACACTCCCCTAAGTCCTCAAAAATTTTGAGGTAATTTTACTTGGAACAAGTTGACCTATCAACTTTTTCCTAGGTTTTTGAGTTGAAATTTTTTCTGGGGCTTGATGGTGTAGTTTTCTCCAATTCCCAGATCTATGATCATCAGAGAATTAAATTCAAATAAAAAATCAGTATAAAATGACATCAATTCCTCTCATTTTTATATTAACTTTATATGCAATAAATCTAATCCGAAGGCAATAAATCCATCTTTGTGCAAAAAATCAATTGATCAAGTGCAAACAAGTCAAGATCTCAAGGAATTCAAGATTTTGTACTTGAGGATTTGGATACAAGATTTTAAGGTAAGCACCCAATATAGGATCTTGAAGTCTCCATTTCTTCAATTTCCATTCGAGAAAAGGAAATATTCTCTCATTGATGGAAATTTATCTCCCATAATGGCCAAGTAGAGAAATTCACAAGTAAGCAAGAAGATCCATGCATTCATTATACTTCTCTCTCATTTTCCATTGAGGTTATCAAGCATATATTCATCCAAGATCTAGGAATGTAAAGTGTTGATCCATGCATTTTTTAAGACATCCTTGATTCCACATTCAATTCAAGATCAACATATACAAGTATCTTCATGGATTTGAGTGATTACTACATCCGTTAATGAGAGTTTTTCATGCAAGGTGAATTTAATATTTATCTTGTTTACATTACTTTATAGGAATGATTTTAAATTTTCACACAAGATTTTGAGTTGCATGAAGTTAGGGTACTCAACTATTGGGTCCTCTCCCCTAACTATTTATAGAAAAATGGAAGAGTCATCTTATATTTAATTCACCTAAAACATATTGTTTCAAACTTTGAATTTAGGATGATAAAAATTTGAATATCTTCCAACCTTTAGTGTCACTAAAAATCTTGAACGATTGGGGATTAGATACCAAGACTTTGTTCTTTTAATTGATATATTTATAATTAACACGCTATCCAAAAATTTATGTGTAAAGAAATCAGTTTGACATATACTATACATTTGGATGAAAAACACAATGATTGAGCATATAGACTTGAATTTAAGGTTCTTTAATACTGTATTGGACTACATGAATAATTGATTAAGGTTGGGGTTCCATGGAGTGGAGCTTCTTGAAAAATAGAGTTGAAGTAGCTAAGGGTTTTTAGGAAAAAATTTAAGCTGGTGGTTGCATGAATTTTGTAGTGCTCTTTAGCCTAAAATTGTAAGCTCCAACATTTAAGTAAGCTCCAACATTTAAGTAAGTTGATGGTCTCAATCATTCTCCCTTCAAATTTATTTTTTAGAAAAAAATCTAAAAGGAAATGTTCACAAATGGAAAAAACAATTCCTAAGCCCGTGGGGCAAATTCTAGCCTCATCGCATTTTCACCAGCTTAACTATGCAATGCTAAAAAGTAGGAGCTCCTATTTTGAAAGAGAATATTTCAAATAATCCTATAGAAAAAAATATATTTTTACTCATAGGAGCTCATTTTTCTAAAAAGGAGAAGCTCAAGCACCCCCATGAGACCCTACCTTCAAAAAACTTAGTATGTGGGGGAATATGAGATGACAATGAGCCGAATCATATATTTTAACTGATAAAGAAAATTATAAACATGGACTTAAGTAATGTCAAGTAGATATTGAATGAGTTATTTACATAACTTGAGAAAAGGTAATAATAATACAAATTTATAAAATTGTATATTTCAGTCAAATACTGAACTTTCAAAAATAGAAAGCATACATTATTATTTTTAGCATCTTAAGTCTAGGTTATCTTTAAAATCTTGATATACATTAAGGAAATATGAATAAATAGGGAAAATATTTTGATAAAATTATCTATAAGAAAATAATTATTTATGATAAATTTTATTGCACCTTTTTACATTTCAAGATTGAGAAACGATGAATGATTTCATGATTGGATATACTTTTATTAAGAATTTAAATTTATGCATTTAGAAAACAATAATACTAACCCAATAAAATTATAATGAATCAAATATTATATTGTGAAAATCTTAGGTGTCGAGCCTTAATAAACCAATTCTATTAGTCAATTTTATCTTAAGAAATTGTCATCATAAAAAATGAGGTGACAAAAATCTATAAAGACTCCTAATTTATGATTTAACTAGAAAAGGTTGGTTTGACACTCTCAAATTGAATTTTAGTGTAATCTAAACATAAATTATAGAAATATTTATAAGATAGAAATCAATATATCAATTACTTAAATTAACTTATTTTGATTTGAAGAAAGTATTAAAATATGTGCATATAACTTTTTCTAAAATATATGATATGCTACTTGAATAATAATGGATGATTAAATAAATTTGAAGATACTTCCATATCCTTTTAGTATTAATATTTGCAAACATAACTACAACAAATAACTCTACTAATTTTATTTTAAATGCATAAGGCCAACATTAGTTTATCCTGGTTTCAAGGCATGTACAACATATGGTTTTATCCTATTAAGATATATTTGATCCATACCACACACATATTCTTCAATAATATAAAAAATTGAATTAAAATATTTAAACAATTTACTTATTGAATGAATACATTCTAAGTATCAACCAACAATTTTATTTGAGTCAAGTAAAAAAAATGACATAGTCAAAACATATTCATAACAATACTAAAATCAAATCTTTGTACTTCTATTTTGAATACAAATAAGTCATATCCGATATTTTAATTTAAAATATAATAATTCAAACATAAAAAAGTGTACTTATATTTTATTGATGAACTATTCATAAAATTATAATAAAACAAGTGAGATAACTTAGGATTTATTTATTGTTGTATAAGAAATCAAATACATTTAATACTTTTCTTCATAAATTTGAAAACTAAGACATAGTTATAATGAAATTACAAGGCAATCTCATTATCAAGAGAAGTATTTGAGGATAATGATTTTACAAATTTTCACTATTATTAACTATTTATCAACCCACTCAATAAACTAATTGCCATCTCATCTAATACATGAATGTATCTTCTCCTCCAATGCTTTTTTGTAGCCAAGATTCCAAACACTCCCCAAAATCCAATAGAAACACTTGCCATCCACTCTACATACCAATGCCATGGAATTTCACCTCCCTCGTCATCTTCTTTATCAAGAAGAGGGGTTGGTATGCTAGAATTTGAGGATAATGATTTTACAAATTTTCACTATTATTATCTATTTATCAACCCACTCAATAAACTAATTGCCATCTCATCTAATACATGAATGCATCTTCTCCTCCAATGCTTTTTTGTAGCCAAGATTCCAAACACTCCCCAAAATCCAATAGAAACACTTGCCATCCTCTCTACATACCAATGCCATGAAATTTCACCTCCCTTGTCATCTTCTTTCTCAAGAAGAGGGGTTGGTATGCTATAATTTGAGGATAATGATTTAAAAAATTTTCACTATTATTATCTATTTATCAACCCACTCAATAAACTAATTGCCATCTCATCTAATACATGAATTCATCTTCTCCTCCAATTCTTTTTTGTAGCCAAGATTCCAAACACTCCCCAAAATCCAATAGAAACACTTGCCATTCACTCTACATACCAATGCCATGGAATTTCGCCTCCCTCGTCATCTTCTTTCTCAAGAAGAGGGGTTGGTATGCTAGAATTTGACATCTCTCCACATCTACATGATTTTTTATTAACTGGGAATCCACAAAGATTAGGGTTCCTAGTAAAATAAGTGGAATTGAATGTATTAAATTGTTTTCCTTCTGGTATTTTTCCACAAAGATTATTGTTGGATACAATTAAAAAAATTAGATAGGAAACTTGTAGCATTTCATTTGGAATCCTTCCTTGTATTTTATTGTTTGAAAGATCAAGTGACTCTAACTCTACAAGTAATCAAAAACTACTTGGAATCTCTCCTCTAAGGCTATTATATGATAAGTGCAATCTGTGAAGACTTTTAAGGTTCCCCATTATTGTAGGAATGTTACCTGATAGATTCTTTATAGATAGATCAATGCATGTTATAAGTAACATCATTGAACTGACATACACCATTTTTAATCCTTTGTTGAACACTTGGATCTCTTCTTTGTAATAGTACAAGCCACCATCATTGCCATGTGAGCTTCCCATTGTAGAATTCCTCATACTTTTCAATGTTGCTAATTGTGGTGGGATAAAACCAATCAAACTATTTTGTGAAATATCTAAAACATGGTGACTTGAAAAATTTCTTAATTAATGTGAAATGTGTCCTTCAAACTTATTAGACCTTAAAACAAGTATCATCAATTTAGATAACTGGCCCAACCAAGATGGTATGTTCCCAGAAAAATGATTATTAACCAAATCTAAGATTTGCAATCTAGAACTATTTTTAAGGCTTGATGGAAAGTTTCCCTTCAACATATTATCCTTGAGGTGAAGTGAATTGAGTTCACTTAGCATTCCCATATTATATGGTATCTCTCCCCTTAATCCAATATTTGCTAAGTTTAATCTTGTTAAACTATAGCAATTAGTTATGCTTGATGGTATTTTACCAAATAATTTATTGTTTGAGAGATCTAAAACCTCACACATTGTAGAAGTCCAATTGAAGAAGGTATATCACCACTTAGCTCATTTGTTGAAAGAGACAAAAACTCAATGGATAGTAGAAGATTGCCAATATCCATTGGAATAACTCATGTAAATCTATATTCTGAGACAAGTCCAACAAAACCAAGATTGATGTTGTCACTGAAGAAAAAGGAAGAGGACCTTGTAACATATTACAATGTAAATAAACACTCTAGAAACCTTTTGTAATCAAGCTTGAGGGAACATGGCCTTGCAAGTTATTGTATGACAAATTGAGATTTTCCAAAGAAGGAAGCACCCCTAACCAATTTGGAATATTTCCATATAGACTATTAATGGAGAGATCCAATTCAGACAATCTATATTGTGTGGAAAGGAATGGTGGAATGATGCCCCCAATACTACATGAAGCTAAGTACAAGAAATAAAAAATAAATTGTGGGTATCCAATCGGGTTCAATGGTGATAGCTAGCTCATTGTAGGATAAATCAAGTTTATAAAGATTAGTCAAATTTTAAAAAAAACTTAGAAAAATGTTGCCTCGAAGAGTGTTTGAAGCTAGAGCAATGACTTCAACACTCAGAAGATTTTCCATCAAAGTAGGAATGCTACCATTTAGCTGATTGTCACTAAGATCAAGATCTACTAGAGATGATAGCTCACCTATTTGGGGAGGTATATTGCCACTCAAAAAATTAGAGGAAAGATCTAAATGTATCAAGGAAGAAAGTTTCCCCAACTCAGAAGGTATATTTCCACTCAAAAAAATTGAAAAAATTTCTAAGACCACCAAAGAGGAAAGGTTACCAAACTCAGAAGGTATGTTTCCACTCAATGCAGTGAAAGAAAGATGTAAAAAAGTTAAAGATGAAATTTGGCCAACTAATGGTGGAATCTCCCCATTCAACCCATTCTTAGAAAGATACAAGTATTGCAATGCATAGAGATTGATAATAGAAGAAGGAATAGGGCCTTCCATCTTTTTTTATATCTCTCAATTCAAGATTAATAAGGGAGGAAATATTTGCAATACAAGTTGGCATAATTCCGTTCATATTGGACCCTGACAGAGAAAAGACATTGAGCTGAGACCATTTCCCACATAATATTTGACTTAGATTTCCACTAATTAAGTTTTTTCCCCCAAATATGAGCTCTTTCAGATTAGGTAGATGAGAAAGACTCAAGGGAAATGAACCACTTAATAATGGAGACTGCTGCAACCAAAGTGTAACCAAAGTAGTCATATTTCCCAACCACACAGGTATTGAACCTTCAAAGCTTTTGTAGCCCAAGTGGAGGTGGGGGAGGAATGAGAGGTTTTAGATAGCATTGGGAATGTGCCATGAAAGCATGCATTGTGGAAGGTGGAGTTGTTTAAGATTGTGGAGATGAGAAAGGGGTGCTTCCAATTGCTTTCCTATCATATTAAGGAATACTCCATTAAGGGACAAGTATTTTAATTTCCGCAACTATCTTGTCGATGCTAAACTAGGACTACATATTCTTAAATCATACTCCACTACAATAGATAGGTCCAAAACTTCCAGCTGAGAGAGATTCCCCAATTGACAGGGAATTTTACCATTGAACCCTGCCCTGGACAAGTTGAGATACTCTAAGTTGTGCAAGGAGGTAAACTTCTCTGATATTTCACCTTCAAACTCATTCCTGCTCAAATCTAGATCTGTCAATTCTTGGAGGGAAAACAAACCTACATGTAAACAACAATGATAACTACTAAAATTACTATAAGAGAAAGCTTAAATCAAGAAATCTGATAGGTTTCTTTGTAAGAGATACCTTTGGTAATTGTACCATTGAACCCGTTCATGCACAAGTTGAGATAAGCTAAGTTGTGCAAGGAGCCAATACGTTTTGATATTTCACCTTCAAAATAATTGAAGCTCAAATCTAGATGTGTCAATTCTTTGAGGGAAAATAGACCTACAAGTTAGAAAACATCAAAATCTACTCAAATTACTGCAAGGGAAAGCTTAAAATAGAAAACATGAAAGATACCTTTGGGTAGAACATGACTCAAACAATTGAAGCTTAAATCTAGACGCTCCAATTGTTTCAATTGGAACAAATCTCTAGAAAATTTTCCATTAAATGTCAATAGATTGGCAAGATGGAGTTTGACAACATTTGAGCTGATGGAGCTACCATTAAATCTGCCATGAACAAAATAGAGGTGTAGGATGTAAGTGGTTCTTCAAAGCAAGAAGAGCATCTCTTTCATGTGGCAGGCACATGGTATTTCCATTTATCATCTATGAATGGCATGACAGTGCAATTAAATAGCATATGACAACGAAGGAATGGTCCATGGAAAGAATTTAGATTATTTCATCTGTAACAAAAATAATTTTGATTATAGATCAGAACAATCAAAATTGATCCAAGATCAATCACGTGTGTAGCAGATAGGTCCAAAACTTCCAACTAAAAGATATTCCCTATTTGGTAGGGAATTGTACCATTGAATCCAGCCATTGACAAGTTGAGATACTCTAAGTTGTGCAAGGAGGCAAAATGCTCGAATATTTCACCTTCAAACTCATTCAAGCTTAAATCTAGATGTCTCAATTCTTGCAAGGAAAATAAACCTGCATGTAAACAACAATGATAACTACTCAAATTACTAATATATATATATATATATATATATATATATATATATATATATATATATATATATATATATATATATATATATACTTAACTCAACTATATATAAAATTATATTGCAAGTTTTTTCAATTTCAAGTTTCACATTAAATTGTATGTTTTTTATTTTAATATTAGTTGAGTTAAGTATATATATCTATATATATATATATATATATATATATATATATATATATATATATATATATATATATATATATATATATATATATATATATATATATATATATATATATATATATATATGTATATATATCTATATATATATATATGTATATATATCTATATATATATATATATATATATATATATATATATATATATACTTAACTCAACTAATATTAAAATAAAAAACATACAATTTAATGTGAAACTTGAAATTGAAAAAACTTGTCCAATTGAAATTTTGAATTAGGCGAGAAGTTTTGGATATCCGATATTATCAGATATCTGAAATTTTGGCTATCCGATTAGGCTTGGTATTTTCTTGGGCAATACCAAACGTGGATGGTCAACCCTTTAGGCATGTTTAGCAAATTATTTTTGATATCGAGACTTTGACCATGTAGCTGACGACTATTTCCTCACCTAAAACTGATGAAATGAAAAGGGTTTGTTAAAGATATTATCAACTTTCCATCAATATAATTGCTATCGAATTTTGAGTTCAGTAAGTAATTATTACTTATTTTTCAATTGAGTTATCTTTAAAGTCATAATTGACATGCTGATTGAAAAACAACTATAACTTTCAAACCATTTAACCTTTTTGAAATCCAAAACATATGTCACATTCTATGCTTCAGCTACTATAAGAAAAAGATAAGTTTTCAATTTTGTAAAGTTTAGAATTGGTTAAGGTGGTCAGACATGAGAGTATTTTTATTCTGAAAAAGTTGTAGAAAAAAATTCATAATTAATTATTTATTTGGAAAAAAATTACAAAAAAAGATGTCTCACATCTAGGCATGAGTCTACTACTTATATCTAGAATCTTGGGAAAATATATCCTCATTTGATTGTGATTAAGGTGGTCAAACATACACGTACATTTTATTTTCCCTAAAATTTTCATACTACTGCATTGAAATCTAAAATTTTGAACAATTAGATTAATTTATTTTCTAGACAAGGGCTATTAGTTTAGAAACTACCTTCAATTTTCTACAAATTCTATTCTTACAACTTTTTCACATAAGGTTCATAAGATGTTCAAATTTTTATGTCAAGTTGACTAACCCTGATTTTTTTATTTTTCATTGCCACTTAAGGCCATAGTTTGGTATACCATGATCATGCATGTACCCTTTAATCAAGGTGGAATTCTAATGGAATGTACTTAAATCCTTTAACCAGGTCACTTTTGATAGAGTGTTTAAATCCTTTAACAGGGTCACACCTAGCAGTGTGTTTGTAAACCTTTAACAAGGTTGGCTTTTCATAGAGCTCACTTTAGAAGAGTGAATATATTATTAACATGTTACAAAGTGGTTTTTCCCAAGTTGGGTTTCCACTATAAATCCTGGTGTTATAATTTTGTGAATTTTTTGATGTGAATGTTGCTATATTCTACAACTCATTTACTTTTGGACAATGGACTGCATGTTATATGTTTTTGATAAATACTTTAGAGACCAATTTGTATTGGTAATTAGATCTGAGATTGTTGAAGTGTTTAAAAGTTAAATTGGTACATTTGGACCTAAGAACAACTGATTCACCCCCCCCCCCCCCCCCCCCCTACCCCCTCCCCCTCTTTGTTGTTCTAAATAATATTAAAAATATTTAATTGATTATTTATATTTTTTTCTACCTAATGAACTATTTCCCTGGTATATCAAATGTGTCTTGGAAGCAGGACATCCCTACAACAATAAAAATTAGTAGATACTATCAACTGTTGAAGAAGGAAGACTTTGATCAACAGATATTTGGTTATTTCAAAATGTTTCAAAAGTAGATGCAAAAGAGGGAAAGAATACTAAAGAGTTTGGTTCAGAAATATAAGGATGTAGTCTATTTCAAGGTTGAAACCAATGTCTTATGTATGGAAGTTGTTGAACCCAGAACCCTTTAAATTTCACCAAAGGGTTATGAAGTGGAACGTGAGATTGTAGTAAGATATGTTGAAGAAATGATAAGAAAATGGAAAGATCCTAATGCAGAAAGGTTTAGTACTTATGCTGATAAGTATCAAAAGTTTTAGATTCATCTGACTGAAGTTCTAAGAAGAAGGAAGATAAATAAAATGGTGGATAAAATTGTTGAGAAGGAAGGAATTAGTAAACAGGAGATGGAAAAAAATAGAAGGAAGCAAGAGAATATGGAGAAAATAAGGACAACACAAGAAGCACTAATTGAATTTGAGAAGGAAGCTACTGACACCTCTACCTATTTCTATGTCATCCAATCAAAGAACAACCAAGAGTGCAACTTAAATCTCTACATCACCTCCTGTGAAGAAGACACCTGCTAAAATACCTACACCAAAGGTTACAAGGACAAGATTTGAGGGATCATAATTTGAGCCTATATTGAGGAGACCAAAGAAAAAGATTACAAGACTACACAAGAGACAAAAGGAATATAAAGATGATTCTTCAATTGTTTCAGACCAATCCAAGAAGAAGATAAGGACTAAAGGTGCTACTATTGCTAGGATTGTCAAGGACAAGCCTAGGAGCATAGGTAAGAATGATAACCTAGTTGATAAAGTTTTAGACAAAGTGTTTAAGTATGGTAATCTAGTTCAATTGAAGAAGTAGTATCAATTATTTGATGAAGTTGAGAGAGGAGGACTAAAGAAAGGTGTAATTAAACATCTGAACAAATTCAGTTACACATTGGTTGAGATAACAGATCAAATACCTAATCCCCTAAAGTCTATATTGGAAGAAAGAAGATTAATTGCTCTAGAGGAAGACAAAAGGATTAGGGAGGCATCTATATCTAAGATATTCTCGGTAATTAGTAATGATGAAATGAAAAACTTACTTGATGAAGCTAAGAAGAGGCTATTGATAAATAAATTAACATGTTAATGGACAGAGAGACAAAATAAATTATCGCAAAAATTGATGACATTGTCAGTAAAATGTCAATAGAATTCATACATGATGTACCAAAAAGGAAAGAGCCAAGGATTAAGAGGAAAGAAGATAAACTATTCATTAATGATCCATTTATTTCTATAGTTAAGGAACTACATTTATTTATTGCAGGAGTACCTATTACTCTTGATGGGAAAGATGATGATAATTTACAAGGTGAAGAAAAATAAAAATATCTATTTACCAATCCATATAAACATAATGAAAGAGGATGAAATAAGATAGATCATGTTTGGAAAAGGATTCATCACAAATAATCCAATTGATGTTGAGGATAAACAACAAAAGGATATTGATGATGTTCATGATCTTAATGCTATGAATACTGAGATCATTGGTGGAACAGATGAGAGAAAAGAAGAGAAAGAGATAAAAGAATAAGCTCATGATGAAAAGCATAAATCAAAGAAATCAGAGAAGACAGATCAAGTTCAAACTGAAATTGGGCCATATCTCAATAAGGTTGAAAAATTGTTGGTAAGAGATTCCTTTGACTCATTTGAGTTGTCAGATTTGCATGGACCAATTGACTTGAAAAATATGGAATAAGATGAGCTAATGAAATTTGTAGTTTTGGTTCATGCCAAAGATAAGGCAAAATCTCTAAGCAAGAGTGAGAAAGGAATTTGACTTCTTTCTAGAGCGGTTAATGCGCTTGTTAAGGTGATGCCAAAATGTCAAGTTAATCAGGGTATTTTTGTTCCTAATCAGGTAGAAGAACTTATGAATAATTTTGATATTCATTTTGAGTCTTTGGAGAAGACAGTAGAAGATAAATTTGAGAAGAAATTTGTTTCAAATAGATTTCACTGTCTATTTTCTTTAATTTCACAAGATAGAATTTCTTTGAATGTTGGAATTAGTCAGTTGAAAGAAGTTGTTGAGGAAGGAATCAATATTCTTAGATTGTGCATAGATTCATTTTACAAAGTTTCTAATATTGAAAATATCATTAAGGAAAGTGAGAAGGCACTAGAAGATAAAGAAAAGAACTTTAATTCATCAAAGGGATTTTCTTTTGATTTCATGAGTGAAGTTGTGACTTGATTAATGACAAGATCAAATGTCTAGAGAATGAAATGAAGAAAATGCTTAGAAGGTTTTCTGACTTGAGGAATCTTATAGTTCCTAAGATAGACATTTGGTAGAAGATCTTGGAGGAATCAAAGAGGCTAAGTAAATCGCCACCCCAACCGGATATCATTCATGTTGAGGAATCAACGTATGCCATATGTGGGTAGATTCAAATTTAGGATAGTTTGAGGAATACATGGGATGCGGATTTGGTTTCCTTAAAGAACACCTTTACAGATATTTTCAAACTTTTATGAGTATGTTATCATAACTTGTATATATGCGGACAACATAAGATTTTGGTAGAGGATTTTAATTTTTGGCCCCACCTTTTCTACTAATGTCAAAGTGGGAGAGATGTGTGAAAAATGATAAATAAGGAGAGATGTTTATCGAAGGGGGAGTTCTGGATTTTGGAGAGTTTTTGGAGACTTGGTAATTTGGATGGACACTTAGGCAGTTTTAACTAAGTGTTGCCATCAATGCCAAAAGGGGAGATTGTTGGCAAGATTTACTTGTTAATGTACGATACGTTGTCATTGATGGAAACTACATTTAGTATTCTTGGCCACCTTTTATTTTTTATGAATACTGAAGCATTTGATGCAAGTATATGACTAAGTACCAGAAGTAGAGTAGTATATAGTTGGATAGATCAATGCGGTACAACCTAAGGACAAATAGTTAGGATCTATGATGGTAAAGATTCAAAGTAGACATCATGATGTGTCTAATATTCTCTTTCCATGACTTGGTGTTATTTGATTTGTGAGATATCCACTTATCAATAACGATTTGACAGTATTTTGGCAAGAACGGAGCAATTTCAGTAAGATTGTTCTGTATACTTGGTAAATCATCTTAGTTTTGGTTTGATATTTGTTTATGTTTGTGTTGACTATGGAGGAAATTGTATTTTCATAGCAAGATATAGTATGATGATTTGATCAATATTTGATAGGATTTCTACATGTTTCATTACTTTCATTTTTGAGCCGACAGAGGTACACTTTTGAGCTTATGATCACATATATGAGATCGAGTTTTTGGATGTGATGATTAGTGATGAGAAGATGTAGATAGAAGGATTAGGTACATAAGTTGAATGATTTTATTTGATGTCATATCCACTTTATACATTTATTATCCTTGTAGTGGTGTTCCTTCATAATTAAGATGGATGACAAACATGACAATTAAACTCACATAGACATAAATTTAAGGTTGTTTGATACTATATTGGACTATATAAATAATGGATTAATGTTGGGGTCCCACGGAGGGGGGCTTCCTAAAAAATAGAGCTGAAGTTGCTTAGGATTTTTTGGAAAATTTTTAAGCCTGTAGTCCCATAAATTTTGTAGTTCTCTTTAGCCTAAAATTTTAAGCCCCAACATTTAATGAAGATGGTGGTCTCAATCATTTTCCCTTCAAATTTATTTTTTAAGAAAAAAATGAAAGTAAATGTTCACAAATGGGAAAATACATTCCTAACCTCGCAAGGCAATTTCTAGCCCCACCCCATTTTGACCCATTTAACTATGCAATACTAAAGAATATGAGCTCCTATTTTGAAGGAGAAGATTCAAAATAATCCTACAGAAAGAAAATATTTGTACTCATAGGACCTCCTTTTCCTACAAAGGAAAAGCTCAAGCTCCCTCATGGGACCCCACCCTCAAAAAACATAGTATGTGGGGGAACATGAGGTGACGATAGACCAAATAATATATTCTAACTAATAATAAAAATTATAAACATGAACTTAAGTAATGTCAAGTGGATATGAATGATTTGTTTACATAATTTGAAAAAAAAAAGGTAATAATAATTTTGTTAAAATTTTTAATATAATTATATGATATTTCAATAAAATACTACTAACATTCAAAAATAGAAAGCATACATTATTATTTTTAACATCTTAAGTCTAGGTTATCTTTAAAATCATGATATACATTAAGGAAATAGGAGTAAATGTTCTATTTGCTTTTCTCATTATATTTTCACTAAAGTTCTTTTTATTATGTGCATTCTTAATAATATTATTAAACTAATATATATTTTTCTATTTTTGATAATGTGAAATAGATATTGTGATCACTCTTTTATTTTTGGATTTACCTTAGATTATTTTCAAGAGATAGTTTATTTTAAGAATGTTCTTAGAAATTTTGATTATTAGGAAAATTTGTGTTAGTTGAACTAATGACATGAATTAGTGTTAGTTTTATTTAAAGAAATTGTATTAATGAACTATATTAGATATTTTAGTTTATAGAATTTATGATATAATCTAAATGTTATATTTGAAATTTTAATTTAAGAAATTTATGTCATTATAAAATATTGTTATTTTAGTTTTATAATAATGGATTAAAGGAATTCTTTTAACGTATTCAATCGATCAAGTACTTAAATGTACCCTTTTAAGTTTGTAAAATAAACGATAGTGATTTTGATTATAAAAATAATGTCACTTTTTACGTTATCTTTTAGCTTATCATTTTAGTGCAAATGGTTTAATTTGAAAGTAGAGTATGAAAGATTAACATTTAAGAAAATAATAAATATGTGGCTAGATTTTAAAAATATGATATTAAGGCTATTGTAGATAATAATGTTGTAAATCTTATTTTATAAAATTTTATATTATTTTAATATTAGTTTGAATTTAGTGGATTATGATTAAATAATATTCTTTTAGTGGAATTTTAAGATGTCTTTTGTGGGAAATTGATTTTTCTATTTTTTTTAATTTTATTTATTTTTTTGTAAAAAAAATTGTCTTTTGCCTTTTAATGAGATTTTTTTTAAAAAAAAAAAAAATTTTAAAAGGGGTTAAGTGATTTATTTATTTTGTTGGTCATTTCTTTTAGATTAGAGGAAATTGGTATTTATTGCTTTAATTATTGTTTAAATTAATTTTCTATTGAAATTATATTATGGTGATTTTTTTTTTAATTAATTAGAGGGATTCTTTCTTGATATTGTTAATAGATGCAATTTTAAAATTATTTAAAATTGTAAATGTTGAAATTTTTATGAACCTTTATATTATTATATTATTACTTTGAGATTTGAGATTTATGAATTAATAGTTATGTTGGTCACGTGATTGGAATTCTAATACATACATTAGTAACTATTTGATTTATTTTTAATATATTAATGACCATTTCATCCTCTTAGTAATATATTGGTTAGGGTCATTATTACAATGAAAAGTGATTGTAAAGTTAGTCTTCTAAAATGTTAGGAAGATATTAAGTTAACAAGGGTTATAGTATTGTGTTTAATTTAACTAAGTGATTTTAAGAATTAAATTATTAATTGGCTAATCGTTAATTATTTAGGTAATTATTATCTTATCTTTTCACCTTCCTTTTTAACTAGGTGTATAGGTCATAACCAACCTTTGAAGTTGATAAGGAAAATTAAATTGATTTGATGGTTTATTGAACTGTCCTTTAATCCATTGACCCTTATACCCCTTATAGTTCTCCAACCCTAGTATTTCAGGGCATTACAATAGTCTTGCAGATTAATCAAATTGAGATTTATATGAATAGAGTGTAATTTAAGTTTTAGTTAAAGACTAGTTCATTTAAAACTAGATATTGTTATTTTTATGAGGCCAATATATGTGGTCAGTATACTGGTCATCGTAAAAATAGCATTACAACCTAATCTAAATTATGTTGAAATCTTTAGTACTCTTTGAAAAATTAATGAATTACTCATATAAACATTAGAGCTTTGTTTAATTAAATTTTAATAAATATTAATTATACTTATATATATAAAGAAGTATAGGCTTTTCTCTTCTTTGACCTTATGATTGTATATTATGTCATGCTAGTAGAGCTCATTTTTGTCCCTTCTAAGACGTCTATCATTTCAAGGAAAGCCTTAATAAAGTGAAGTCAGTAGTAGGATGCCTCCAGTCATGCGAAATGCTCATCGATGTGGTCGAAAAGATAGAGGTGGTCGTGTGGCAGTCAGATGTCGGCAGCTTCAGAGCATCTTGGGAGGACACAACAAAGATGAGAAAACAGTACCCCCATCTATTCGATGAACTCCAAGAGGAAGTTCATGTCTAGGGGGGAGGATGAGAGGTCCCACCCCGATCCATCCTAGCTTGACTATTGTTTTGACATTTTGATTACCTTGTTGATACTTTGTTTAGAGACACTAGATGTATATTGGATTTTATTTTCCTATCATTAGACCTTATGAGAGGATTATTATATATGTCGATGATGTTATTCGTACTCTTTATATGCTTGTAATGGTTTCATGTTTACCTTATGATATATGCATTCTAGATTCTACATTTGTAATGTTATCTTATAGAATAGAAAATGTTGATAGTACAATGGTTCGATGGTTAACTTAGGAATATGTTTATGATTCATGATATGCAATTTCTTTATGTATTGAGTTTAGATGCTATTATTGTATCTGCTTCATGTTTGATATGATTATTTATCCATTGGATCTATGTGGTACTGACATTTGAATTGAGTGTGCAGGTTGTGACCATGGTTGTAAAATAGGGAAATGAGAATGTGTCTATGTGAAACAGTTTAAAACCAAGGTCGGCTCTAAAGAAGAGTATGACCTCATTTTAACATATTTTTATTCATAAAAGTGATGCATGTGTGTATGTGAATGGTAAATGTTTGTAAATGTTTTATTAGATGTAAATTCATTTTGTGAAAATATTAATGTTAAATGTCCACTAGGCATGCCAAGTATGTAATGTGATGTGTAAATTCTGTGAGTTGTCACTTTGACACTTTTGTGACATGGCATGCCCTAGTGGAATATGGACCCCACCTTCTTGCTTTGAGCTATTTTGGGAATACCTAGGCTTAGATAGTGATTTAGAGAGCCAAGATTTAAGTAATCATTATGCCATTTTCAGATGAAAGCTTAACTGGGGTTTTTGAGGGGTTCTGTGGAGTCCTAGAGGGTAGTTAAGGTTGGGTTTTAGTGCCCCAAGTCATGCATTATTAATGTAAATTAAATTTCATGATGATTAATTTATTTTGAGATAATCTTTCATTAATTTATAAATTTATTGAGAATTGAGGATTAGGAATGGACACAAAATTTGATTTATTTTGAATTACGAAATATTTTATTTGATTATTAATTAATTACTGACCTCAATATTCCCTTTTAATAATTGGGATTTAAAGGAAATTAGTTAATTTCTTTTAAAAATTCTTAGGGAAAATATTAATTATCATAAAGAAATCTATATTCTACACTTTTGATCACTTAATTTGTTTAATTTCTTTTAAAGGACCTTAATGTAAAATGGGGTATTATTTGCAATGACATTAAGAAAATAGCTTTGGTAGTGCTTTTATTAAAACAAACTTTTAGAGATTAACCCTTTCAATTTTAAACCGAAGGGAACCCTAGGTGTTCCTATAGCTTGCCATAATTAACCACTTTATTATGATTATTGTAGAAACTATTGTAACCATGCATTTGACTATTTTAAGAAAATGATATACTGATTTTAAAATCTTTAAGGCTAGACTTTAGATTAATCCAAGATCTTATAATAGACTAAATTATGACAACCTAGTTAAGAACATTATGTCGCCTAATGTCGTTCGTCAAATAAAGGATGATGGCATGCCAGCGCATGCCCTGATTTCCCTTATGTGACATTGGGTGACTAGCCTTTACGTTCTCAAGCTTCGCATTAAGTGAGCTTTGTGTGCTATGTAGTCCTCATTTAGTGTTCTTTCAAAAGAAAATTAATGCCCTTTTTACCCCTAATTGTTCTCTAACCCTAGTATTTCGAGGCATTACAATAGTCTTGTAGATTAATCAAATTGAGATTAATATGGAACAAAGTCTAATTTAAGCTTTTAGTTAAAAACTAGTTCATTAATTCAAAACCTGATAATGTTATTTTTATGAGGCCAATATATGTGGCTAGTAGACTGGTCATTGTAAAAATAGCATTACAGCGTAACCTAAATTATGTTGGAATCTTTAGTACTCCTGGAAATTAATGAATCACTCATATAAACATTAGAGTTTTGTTTAATTAAAATAAATTTTATACTTATATTTATAAAGTATAGGCTTTTTCTTCTTCAACTTTATGAATGTATATTAAGTCATGCTAGTAGAGCTCATATTGTCCTTTCTAAGATGTCCATCCTTTCAGGGAAAACCTTAGTTAAGAGAAGCTAGTAGTAGGATGCCTCCAATCACACATAGTGCTCACCAACATGGGCAGAGACCTAGAGGCGACCGTGTGGCAATAGAGGGAGATGAACATATAGCCGAGGGAATAGGTGACGTGCAGGGGCCCCCTCCTGTACCACCACCTAATCCCAACCAGGACATCCTTAATGCATTACCAAATCTAGTTGATATAATTATGGATATATTGCCTCCAAGAGGCTAGCAGGATGAGGTCCGGGAGCGGAGTAGGAGTCCTCCACCTAGACGAGTAAAGGAGCTGGCAGATCATGGGGATGAGTCTGTACACATGCCAGAGCCACCACCAACAATAGTGCCGAGAGTGTCGCATGATACAGGGGACCAAATCAGAAACCTCTTATGACTTGAACCACCACCCTTTTCAAGATCCACAGATGGAGAAGATGTTGAGGCTTGGCTTTTTAGCCTTGAGAGATATTTTGGGTCATTCCCTTATGAGAGCAACCTTAAGGCATGACTTGTAGTTCACATGCTGAGGGGGACTGCCTCTACATGGTGGAGATAGGAGGAATATAAGAGCCATCTTGTCATAGATACCCTCACATGGGAGACCTTCGTGGTGAGATTTTGAGCCTGATATATGTCAGAGCATTTTAGACAGTGTTGCATCAATGAGTTTCATGATCTACAATAGGGAGGACTATCAGTAGCACACTATGAGTGTAGGTTTCTTGAGATCCTTCCTTATGTTGATTACATGAAGGATGAGAAACTCCAGTTCAACCACTTTATTAAGGGGTTGAACTATGCCATAGCTGACAGAGTGCAGATGGTACCATCAGGTGACTTTCATGATATAGTAGAAAGGGCCATGATAGATGAGGAGATCCATAATAGGTCTCATTATGCATGAGACAGGTCACAGAACCATAGTTTCATACCATAGTACTCTAGTTTCCAGAAATCCCACTGGAAGGGAAATCAAGAGAACTCCAACATACCACAACAGTAGTAGCAATCTCAGCAGAGTCCCCAACGTGACCGAGGAGCTCAGACTCAGTCATCCAGAGATGACTTCAGTAGATCTGGTATGACAAGTGGGTAGCAGTAGTCTAGAATTTAGGGGAGTCAATTCTAGGCTAGAGGACCATGTTATACATGTGGTGCCATGGGTCACATTGTGAGAGATTTTCCCTCGGGTCATCCATTCAGTAGTCAGATGTTAGCTTCCTCAGAGCTTCTTGGGAGGCCATAGCACAGATGAGAGATCAGTACCCCCATCTATTCGATGAACTCCAGGAGGAAGTTCATGCCTGGGGGGGAGGATGTGAGGTCCCACCCCGACCCATCCTAGCTCGGTTATTGTTTTGACATTTGGTTTACCTTGTTGATACTTTGTTTAGAGACACTAGATGTATTTTGGATTTAGTTTTCCTATCATTATACCTTATGAGATGGTTATTATTTATGCCAATGATGTTATTCATACTTTTTGTATGCTTGTAATGGCTTCATGCTTACCTTATGATATATGCATTCTAGATTCTGTATTTGTAACATTATCTTATAAAATAGAAAATGTTGATAGTACAATGATTTGATTCTATATTTGTAATGTTATCTTATAGAATAGAAAATGTTGATAGTACAATGGTTCGATGGTTAACTTAGGAATATGTTTATGATTCATGATATGCAGTTTCTTTATGTATTGAGTATAGATGCTATTATTGTATTTGCTTCATGTTTGATTTGATTATTTATGCATTGGAATTATGCGGTACTGACATTTGAATTGAATGTCCAAGTTGTGACCATGGTTGTAAAATGGGGAAACAAGGATGGGTCTATGTGAAATAGTTTAAAATCAAGGTCAGCTCTAAAGAAGAGTACAACCTCATTGTAATATGTTTTTATTCGTAAAAGTGATGCATGTGTGTATGTGGATGGTAAATGTTATATTAGATGTAAATTCATTTTGTGAAAATATTAATGTTAAATGTCCACTAGGCATGCCAAGTATGTAATGTGATGTGTAAATTCTATGAGTTGTCACTTGACACTTTTGTGACATGGCATGCCCTAGTGGAATGTGGACCCCACCTTCTTCCCTTGGGCTATTTTGGGAATCCCTAGGCTTAGATAGTGGTTTAGAGAACCAAGATTTAAGTAATCACTATGCCATTTTCGGATGAAAGCTTAACTAGGGTTTTTGAGGGGTTCTGTGGAGTCCTAGAGGGTAGTTAAGGTTGGGTTTTAGTGCCCCAAGTCATGTACATGGATTAGGGGGCCTATTTTTACCATTTCCACTTCCCTAGACCACTATTTTGCCTCTCTAAAAGGACCATTTTTGGTAAACTCGAAATTGGGGAATGTTTCTACGATATCACACCTTTTCATGTTTTGGTTTTCATTCCTTGTCCATGGCAAGGGAAAGTGTCATGGGAGCTAGAATCTAGAAACCAACTTGCTTAGGAATGAGGGTATGAGAGAGAAATGGAAATTCTTTGAGGAATGGAGATATAGGAATTAGATTTGACTTCTATGGAGTTCTTTTTTAGTTTGGGGAGTTAGAGAGGAAAGAACTTGAGAGATTTTCTAGTAGATTTGAGAAAGGAAGCAAGCTAGGAAGCAAGGGAAAGCTCTTCTTCAAACCACCAAATTGCCATTGCTTAGGATAAAGGTTAGTGAATTCTATCATGTATATGTTTGTGTAATTGTATTGAGAAGAAGAAACTTGTGTGAATCTTTCAAATTTGTTGCATCTTATGTGTGAATCTTGCATTGTGTTGTTTTAATGTGTTTTTGGCTTGCTCTTGTTTTACCATCTTGTTCTTGCCATATGTTAATGGGTGTGCAAGATTCCCCTCATTCTTAGGATAATTTGAGGATGGTCTTGGGGTGATGGGCCTAGTTGGGAAGTCAATATGTTGAGAGCTAGGATGTATGGGCATCCTTGAGAGCCTACTCATGTTTTGATTTGTTTTGGGGGCCATAAGGGATGTGATTATATTCTTGATGTTGAGATGTTTGTTGGAAGAAGCCTTGTGAAGGCATGTAAGAAAGTATGGAAATTCTTGTTTATTTATGTATGAGTAAGGTGTCTCCATATGTGAGGTTTCCACCATCACCCATCCATGGATCTAATTTTGATCCTTTGTGTAAGCTTGGGAAAAGGGAGTAAAATTATGCATGTATATGTCTAAATGTGTAATTTGTATGTTTTTGTGAGTTTCCATGTTTGTCACCTACCCATTGTCATTTCCCCTAGCTCGGGGGTGGCCATGAAATGGCCTAGGCTGGGAGGTGAGCCTCCATGGTCATGTGGATGATGTTTTTATGTTGTAGGTTTTGTTGCTTGGTGAAAGATGAAGTTCAGATTGAAGTTTCAAGTTTAAGTTGAAAGAAAGTATTTTAAAGGAATGATTACTAGTGTATTGAGTTTAAGTAATCTTACTCTTCTCATAATGTTCTCCAATATATTGTATTTGTAAAAGTGAAAGGCTGAAATATAAGGTTCATATGTTATACTCTTGAAAGAAGGTTTTATTACTAGTTGTATTTCAAAGTTATTCCTTGTAAAATTAATACCTCTTGAATAGTTAAATTACCGAATCTTTAAATGAATTTTAAATTCAGCTTCCTTCATTTAGGTACATGAAAATTGTTATGGGTATGTAAAAGATCAGTTTGATAATTGAATTAATAATTCAAGCAAATTCTATAATTCTGTTACATTAATTGCAAATTTCATTCCTAGCAAATGAATGTGTAAATTCTGTAATGAGATTAAAAGTTCTAATGGGAAATAATATAGATTTAATTGCCTTCAATTCTATGTGAAATTATATAAGGATATTATAGTTTTAAAATGTTCATTAGCTATATAAAAGTTCTATGTTTTATATATCCTACTATTTAGTTTAGACTTATAATCTGAACATTAGAAATTATTTTAGATGAAACAAGCTGTGTAATGCCCAGTGGATTTTGGGCATTACACTATGATGACATGCTACTTGAAAAATAATGGTTGAGTAAATAACTTTAAAGATACTTCCATATTCTTTTAGCATTAATATTTGCAAACATAATTACAACATATAACTCTACTAATTTTATTTTAAATACATAAAGCCAACATTTGTTTGTTTTGGTTTCAAGGAAGGTTTCAAGGAATGTACAACATATGGTTTTATCCTGTTAAGATATATTTGATCCTCATCAACAGACATATTCTTGAATAATACAAAAGAATGAATGGAAATATTTAAACAATTTACTTATTGAATGAATACATTCTAAGTATCATCCAACAATTTTATTTGAGTTGAATACAAAAAATTATGGTCAAAACATAATCATAAAAATAGTATTTAATCAAATGTTTGTACTTCTATTTTGAATACAAATAAGTCATATCTCACATTTTAATTTAAAATATAATATTTCCAAAATGAAAAAGTGTACTTATATTTTATTAATGAACTATTCATAAAACTATAATAAAATAAGTGAATTAATTTAGGATTTATTTATTCTTGTGTAAGAAATAAAATACTTTTAATATTTTTCTACATAAATTTTAAAAGTAAGACACTGAATTTGTCTAGTTATAATAAAATTAAAAGGCCATCTCATTATCATAAGAATTATTTAAGGATAATGATATTGCAATTTTTTCTAATTATTATCTATTTATCAATCCACTCAATAAATTAATTGCCATCTCATCTAATATATTAATGAATCTTCTCCTCCAATGCTTTTTTGAAGCCAATATTCCAAACACTCCCCAAAATCCAATAGAAACACTTGCCATCCACTCTACATACCAATGCCATGGAATTTCACCTCCCTCGTCATATTCTTTGTCAAGAAGAGGGGTTGGTATGTTAGAATTTGGCATCTCTCCACATCTACATGATTTTTTGTTAACTGGGAATCCACAAAGATCAGGGTTCCCAGTAAAATAAGTGGAATTGAATGTATTAAATTGTCTTCATTATGGTATTTTTCCACAAAGATTATTGTTGGATACAATGAAAAAACTTAGATATGAAACTTGTAGCATTTCATTTGGAATCCTTCCTTGAAGTTTATTGTTTGAAAGATCAAGTGACTCTAACTCTACAAGTAATCCAAAACTAATTGGAATCTCTCTTGTAAGACTATTATATGGTAAGTTCAATGTGTGAAGACTTTTAAGGTTCCCCATTATTGAAGGAATATTACTAGAGATATTATTTACAGATAGATCAATGCAAGTTATAAACAACATCACTGAACTGACATACACCATTTTTAATCCTTTGTTGAACACTTGGATCTCTTCTTTGTAATAATAGGAGCTACCATCATTGTCATGTGAGCTTCCCCTTGTAGAATTCCTCATAATTTTCAATGTTGCTAATTGTGGTGGGATAAAACCAATCAAACCATTTTTTGAAATATCTAAAACATGGAGACTTGACAAGTTTCTTAACTGATCTAGAATGTGCCCTTCAAACTTATTAGACCTTAGAACAAGTATCATCAATTCAGAGAACTAGCCTAACCAAGATCGTATATTTCCAGAAAAAGAATTATTAGCCAAATCCAAAATTTGCAAGTTGGAACAGTTCTTAAGGCTAGATGGCAAGTTTCCATTCAACATATTGTCCTTGAGGTGAAGTGAGCTGAGTTCACTTAGCATTCCCATATGATATGGTATCTCTCCCATTAATCTAGTATTTGCTAAGGTTAATCTTGTTAAACTAGAGCAATTAGTTATGCTTGATGGTATTTTACCAAATAATTTATTGTTTGAGAAATCTAAAACCTTCACATATTGTACAAGGCCAATTGAAGAAGGTATATCACTAGTTAGATCATTTGTTGAAAGTGACAAAAACCCAATGTCTAGTAGAAGACTACTAATATCCATTAGAATAAATCCTATGAATCTATTCTGAGACAAGTCCAATAGCTCTATGATTCATGTTGGCACTGAAGAAAAAGGTAGAGGACCTTGTAACATATTACTATGTAAATCCACACTCTGGAAACCTTTTGTAATCAAGCTTGAGGGAACATGGCCTTGCAAGTTATTGTATGACAAGTTGAGATTTTTTAAAGAAGGAAGCACCCCTAACCAATCTGGAATATTTCCAAATAGACTATTGTTGGAAATATTCAAATCATACAATCTATACTATGTAGAAAGGAATGGTGGAATTATGCCCCCAATGCTACATGAAGCTAAGTGCAAGAAATCAAGATAAATTGTGGGTATCCAATCTTGTTCAATGGTGATAGCCAACTCATTATAAGATAAATCAAGTTTATAAATCTTAGTCAAATTTTTTAAAAAACTTAGAAAAATGTTCCCTCGGAGATTGTTTGAAGATAGAGAAATGACTTCAACACTGGGAAGACTTACAATTGAAATAGGAATACTACCATTTAGTTGATTGTTACTAAGATGAAGATCTACTAGAGATGATAGTTCACCTATTTGGGGAGCTATATTGCCACTCAATAAATTGGAGGAAATATCTAGAGATATATCAAGGAATAAAGTTTCCCCAACTCAAAAGGTATATTTTCACTCAAGAAATTGGAAGAAAGGCATAAAAAAACCAAAGATGGAATTCAACCAAGTGATGGTTGAATCTCTCCATTCAACCCATTACCTGAAAGATACAAGTATTGCAGTATAGAGAGATTGCCAATAAAAGAAGGAATAGAGCTTTCCATCTTTTTCATACCTATCAATCTAAGATAAATAAGAGAGGAAATATTTTCTATACAAGATGGCATACTTCCTTTCATATTGGACCCTGAAAGAAAAAAGACATTGAGCTGAGACCATTCCCCACATAATATTTGACTTAGATTTCCACTAATTAAGTTTTTTCCCCCTAATATGAGCTCTTTAAGAGTAGGCAGACAAGAGAGACTCAAGGGAAATTAACCACTTAATAATGGACATTCATGCAATGAAAGTGAAACCAAAGTAGTCATATTTCCCAACTACAAAGGTACTGGCCCTTCAAATCTATTGTAACCCAAATGGAGGTGGGTAAGGAATGAGAGGTTTTGGATAGCATTGGGAATGTGCCCTAAAAGTGTGCATTCTAAAAGGTGGAGTTGTTGGAGATTATGGAGATAAGAAAGGGGTGCTTCCAATTGCTTTCCTATCATATTTAGCACTACTCCACTAAGGGACAAGTATTTTAATTTCTACAACTTTTTTGTCCATACTAAACTAGGGCTACATATTTCCCCACCACTAACAAAAAGACTTGATCCAAGATCAATCACTTGTGTAGCAGATAGGTCCAAAAGTTCCAACTGAGAGAGATTCCCTATTTGGTAGGGAATTATACCATTGAATCCAGCCATGGAAAAGTTGAGATACTCTAAGTTGTGCAAGGAGGCAAAATGCTCTAATATTTCACATTCAAACTCATTCAAGCTCAAATCTAGATGTCTCAATTCTTGCAGGGAAAAAAAACCTGCATGTAAACAACAATGATAGCTACTCAAATTACTATAAGAGAAATTTTAAATTGAGAAATATGATAGGTTGCTTCATAAAAAATACCTTTGGGGACTGTACCATTGAACCCATTCTCACACAAGTTGAGATAAGCTAAGTTGTGCAAGGAGGCAAAATGATTTGGTATTTCACCTTTAAATTAATTGAAGCTCAAATCTAGATGTCTCAATTCTTTCAAGGAAAATAGATCACCTACATGTTAAACAACAACAAAATCTACTCAAATCAATGTAAGGGAAATCTTGAATTAGAAAACATGAAAGATTGGTTCGTAAAAGATACCTTTGCGTAGAACACCACACAAATAATTGAAGCTCAAATCTAGATGCTCCAACTAGTTTAATTGGAACAAATCTTTAGCAAGTCTGCCATTAAATGGGCTGCCCCAATAATTTTCCACATTTTCCACATTTTCCACATGATTGGCAAGATGGAGTTTGAAAATATTTGAGTTGATGGATCTGCATTCCACTCCCCTCCAATCGTAGCACTTTAAGTGACTTAATTTAATCATTAATACTTCTAAATTATGTTTATCTAATGTATATTCAAGTTGAGGAAAACATTATCATTCTAGGAAGCACCCTTTAAATCTATTGTGGTAGCATTGAAGTTTTAGATTATCTTAAATTAAGTTGTAAGGTCTTAAGTTTTCACCTAACACATGAGTAACAAAATTAGATAAATATTTTCTTCTAATAAAAATGTGACTCCTTACATGCAAGAAAACTCAAGAATGAGCCCTCACAAATTGATCCATAGCTCTCTATGCATGGAGTTGCAAGATTTGTAAAATTGCTCTCAGCTAGAGCTATAAACTCATGACCTTGCTAGTCAACCATACAATGAGAGATTCACAATGAAAACAAGGGAAAGAATGCCAATATCTCCAATGAAACCAAATGTATGCAATGCAATGCAAATCTATATGACAATGCAAGTTAATCTATTGCATAAAAGTAAATCTAAGCTAATATGCCATGACAATGCAACTAAGAAAGGAAATATGCAACTACAATGAAATGCAATAACAAGTCTTCAAAGCTTGGATGTAGAATGTCTTCAAAGAGCTCCAAATGACCTAGAAAACCTACAACATAACATTAGCATGAAAACTTAAGATATGAAAATGAGGAAGAAAGCTCTTCTATTATAGGAAGTGAAAAGAAATGGACCATTATGATTAAGAGGAAAAAGGTTTAATCAACAATGGAGAAAAAAATAAGCTTGATCCTTGTGCACAAATATCCTCCAATAGGAAAATAGGAGTTGACTTTATGTCCATATGAGACAAAAAGTTATTTTTCCTTTTTATAAAATAAGAATAAATGCTTTATTTGTGCAACTTAGGATAAGAGGAAAAGTGGAGATTTTTTATTTAAATAAAAAGGGAGGAAAATCCTTTTAATTAAATAAAGGCTTAGGATAAAGTGATTTTATTATTTAATTAAAAGAGATTTTTATTTAATTAAAAGGGAGCATGTTCTCTTAATTAAATAAGATTTTTATTTTTATTTCTTTTAAATTAAATAAGGCTCAAACCTTAGGAAATATTGAATTGATTATGATTTGATCAAGAAAATTGATATAATTGATATTATTGTTATTTGAAAATATTGATTCAGGGATTTGATAAATTGTTGAATGGGGGCCCAAAGTCTAGGCGACCATTTTAGGGTGCATACATTTACCCCTCTTTGACTAATGTGTGATCATTCTGGGAACACATGCAGTCAAAGAAGAATTGAAATGTGAGATTGATTTGGGATCACAAAACAACCCAGATGTGTGTTCATTTTGGGAACACATTAGGACAAAAATAAGCAAAAAGCTAAAAGACAAGACCAACACCGTCGCTGCTAGGTGCAAATCAAGCCTTAGACAAAACTATCACTGTCATTGCTAGGCAATAATCAAGTCTGAAAAATAGGAGATAAAAATTAAAAGAAAAAATCACCACCATCGCTACTAGGTGATAATCAAGTCTCAAAATAAGAATCTCAAGCTGAGATGAATGATAAAGCTGAATCAAAGATTAAAGCTGATAGGTACTGCCCCCTCGAAATCAAAATCAAAATCAGATAGAGGAGAACAAAAAATTGATAAACCTGATCAAGTCACAATAAATCATAATCAAAGGATGGAGCATGATAAGATAACCATCAAATAGTGAAGATATGCCCCAGGTTGATGAGGTTTGACTAAAAAAGATATAGGATAAAGATTAAGTCAAACCTTAGAGAGAGGAAGCAAAAGGGGTGAATGAAAGACTAAAAGTTTGGAAGATATGGAAAGGAAGAAATTCCATCAAAAATCAAAGAATTATGCCTCAAAAGGTCAGTCAACTACATAGAAGAATGAGAAAACTTGGAAACGCAACTCAGATTTTGATTTCGAGTCTGAAAATGGATAGAAAATGATGTGATATGAAAGATCAGAAATGAAAGATATGATCAAGAAGAATCAGAAAATGAGCACAGTTGACCAACTAGTCCGTAGATGATAAAAAGGAGAGCTCTCTCCATATGCAAGATGCAAAAAATAAACTATGATGAACCTAAGAATGCAAGCTACTATGAAAGTGGTTGACTTGCAAGGTCACAACACTTATAGACATCTAATTATCATCATCGAGCATTATTAGTAGCATCATAAGATCATACAATGCACACTAGCATAACTATGTGGATATGAATATGATCTTTATCAGATAGAAATGTGGAAATCTCACCTAGGCATCAAAGACATGGAGGTCAAGATGACTAATGTAGTGAGATCACCTAAATTTGATATGGTGATATTATGCTTGTATCAAGACACATGAAAGTCAGGATAACTAGAAGCATGCACTCACAAAATAGTCAAGGATAATACCTTGTCAATCCATAGTGTCAAGTAAGACTAGCATAAAATGCTCATGACAATTAGGAACAACAAAATATACCCACAAGCAGATAAAGAAATAAAACATGTTCTCATACCCTCAGTCTTCTAGCTATGCATCATCAAAAACTTCTCAAGGAGAGACCACTCATCAAAGAAATTCTCATAGACAGCACACAAAGAAAAATAAAGTCAACATATCTCAAGCGAGTTGATTGTTTAAGTGCATGTGTGTTGGTCATAGAGTCACGCTTTGGTTATCGCATCTGCAAATGAGAAATATCACATCATACTAGATTGGTGGGTAAGACATCTGATAAGTGTTGAGAAACACTCGACGCTAGGGTAGTGTTGAAAAATACTTTTTGGGGTGGTGTTGAAAAACACCTACTTGTGAAATGCCCCAAGAGACAAACGCACCTAAAGGACCTATGCTAACAGGTATGCCCCTTAGACAAAGACAAAGACAAATTCTAGACCAAGTCAAATAAGGTCAAGGCATGATGGAGAAAGGCTAAGTGTTGAGGACGCATGCTAATAAATAGGAGTGCAAAGGCCTCAAGTAGTGCTTGTTTCCAGGTTTTCACCATTTGGATTTATTGCAATTTTTTCTTTTTTCATTTTTTGATTTTTTCTTTTTTTGTATTTTTGCTACCAAGGCACCTGTTTCCAGGTTTTCACCAAGGCACTTTTTCTATTTTTTTTTAATTTTTAATTTTATTTTATTTTTTTGTATTTTTTTAGGACTTTTTATACTTTTTAGGATTTTTTCAACATCATATATCAATTTTTTGGGTTTTTTTTAGGATCAATAAAATATGTACAAAGGATGCCCCTAGACAGAAATGGGCATCAAGGATAGAATTGCTTTAGGTGCAAAATGTTGATGGGCTCAGGGAGCTGTTCTCCATCTTCATTCGACAGTAAATATGCACCTATACCAAAAGCTGCTGTAATAATGTATGGTCCAAGCCAATTAGGTTCGAACTTGCCTTTTTGTTCTCTATTCTGTTGATTCTTAGGGTTCTCTCTCAAAACAAGATCACCTATCTAAAATTCTCTAGGGTGAACCTTCTTGTTGAATGCTTTGGACATACGCTTCCGATATACTCTCATGTGATCAAAGGAAGCCTTACGCTTCTCATCTAGAAGTTCTAGTTCTTGTAACCTCATGGCACGGTAATCCTCATTTGTAATCAAACCTTTGAGAGAGACTCTGAGTGAAGGGATCTCTACTTCTAAAGGTAATACCACTTCAACTCCATAGGTAAGGGCAAAAGGCGTAGCTCCTATAGGTGTGCGAATGCTTGTTCTGTAAACCCATAGTGCTGGATTGATTTGCAAGTGCCAATCCCTACCATTCTTGTGCACTGTTCTATGAAGAATCTTAAGAATGGTTTTATTAGAGGCTTCTGCCTGTCCATTTCCCTGTGGAAAGTAGATGGAGGACCAGTGTTGCTTGATTTTAAACTTTTTGCATAAATGATTTAGGTCCTTATTCTTGAATTGGCCTCCATTATCAGTAATAATCTCATAAGGCACTCCAAATCGGCAAATAATATGATTCAGGATAAATAGGGAAACTATTTTGCCTGAGGCAACAGAAAGAGGGACTGCCTCTACCCATTTCGTGAAATAATCAGTAGCTATGATGATAAACTTATGTCCTCCTGATGAGTTAGGGTGGATTTTCCCCACAAGGTCACATGCCCAGTGCTGAAATGGCCAATGAGAACTAGAAGGAATTAGGTCTTTGCCTAGCGCATGAATCAGATTGCCATGTTTTTGACATTTCTCACAAGACTTAGAGAAAGCTACTGCATCTGTCTACATTATGGGCCAGTAATACCCTACCCTAAGCAACCTTCAGGCTATGGCAAGACCATTAGAGTATCCACCACAAATGCCCTCGTGGATATCGACTAACGCTTGGGTGGATTCCTCCTTTTCCAAGCACCTAAGTGTGTGTGTGAAAATTGTACCTGATCTATAGACACAACACTTTAGTAAAACATTAGAGGTTAGCTATAATCAAAATCATGCAAAATTGAAATATAATCTAACCAAGCGATTTATTGCCTTCTAATAGGTGCGAGATTGATGTTCTCAGATTGTAATCAAGATCAGCGACCTAGACGACACCTAAATGAAGGATTTGAATGCAATTGATCTAGATATGAGATTGAATGCAATTAAGCTATTTTTTTTTGGATTTTATGATGCAATAAGGAATGAAAACTTGATATGAATCTATGCTAGATGAAATTGATATGCTATGAATGCTATTGAAAATTGATATGCAATGCTAATCTAACAATGATATGCAATATGAATGCAAAAATAAGATTGATCTCACAAAGATGTCGATTCGCAAGAGCTTTGATTCTTCAATTCCAATTCTCCAACATGATTGTGTAACTCTTGAATTGATCTTAGCAGTGTAATTGTGCAATTCGTGGATTGATTTGTGAAGAGCTGAAGCCTTAATTTATAGAAATCCCGGGCTTTGGAGGTGCATGGAAGAAAGCCATAAATCACTCAAATAACTCAGGTTGATTTTTGAGTTATCTGATCATGAAAGATAGTTAATTCTCGAAATCATGCAAAAACATGCAAAAAAAGCTTTTTAACTCAAATTAGAGTTTAGATTAGCTTTTTGAACTCCAAAAGGATGTTGAGTTCCAAAAAGTCAATAACTTGCATTGATTTTCTGATTTGGAGTTTAACTGTTTCTTTTGAATGTGCATAATAATTAAGAATTAAATAAATAAATAATGTGATTTATCCTCAACTTAACTGATTTTTGAAAATAAATAATTAATTTATGGGTTAATTAACTATTTATTCAAACTTTTATTAAAAACTATATTATTAAATAATGACAACTCGCTTTAATTAATTAAATAAAGATTTAATCAATTATTCATAGGATATTGGATTTATTGTCAAAATTAAATAATACAATTAATAATAGATAGAATTAAATTTAATTAAACAATTAAGTGGAAAATATTAAATCTAATTAATTAAATATGAAAATATTCAATTAATCAAACTTTAGGATAAATTAGATTTATCGCCAAATAATCATTAAATTAAAGATAATTAAGATAATTAGGAATATTACTAGGAATATTCCCTGATGCAGAATTTAAGATAATCAATTAGATTTGATGATGTTCTAATGTGCCTTAGGTTAGGACTTTGATGTCGATTTTGTTCGATTTGTCGATGTAGGAGGTTAATGAACATATAGCCCATTTTTGGGGTATTACATTTTGCCCCTCTTTGAATTACTGTGCGAAGCGCAGTGGTTCAAAGATAGTCTGTGTTTGATAGAGATATGAAACTGATTCAAAAGATAAACCGATCTCAAGATAGAAACTGATTGAAAGATATTGAGATAGGAGGTCCTGAATGACCAGAGATAATGTTTACTATAGCAGCAATGAACCGATGATTGCGAAAAAGTGTCAAAATGCCTGATTCTGAACCTTAGGATTGATAAGAAGTGAGTGACCAGTTCTAGACTCGATTGTCTTAGCAGAACTAGCAGGTATCACATCTAAACCCTTCAGTTGTCGAAGAACCAAGGAAATAACACTAATGAACCGATGGTTGCAAAAAGCTAATACAGATTACAAGATTAAGAGAATACCAGATTGATATGGATCGATGAATCTGATATGCTCCAAGTGATGATAGATTTTCCCCAAGCGATGAGGACTTTTGATGAATCAGTGACTAGACGTGATTATTGTCTTGATCACTGATGAAAGATATTGATAGATTTGATCGATAGAATTTGATTTACAGACTTTGAATGATGTGCAATACCATGCCCCCTTCAGGATTAAAATTGAAATCTGACAAGAAAAGTCAGTGTTATAGTTTAGAAGCATGTGAATTGATTTGAGAAGTTGTTAAACAAGTTCGGTGAATGCATTGTGCATCGTTGGAAGGTCCCAAAAGACCAAGTTTTACTAGGTCAAACCATGAGTTGACCATGGTTGACCAAGTTGAAATTTTGATAGTTTGATGGAAGATAATCAGTTAAGTTGAATACTAGATTTCTGTGATGATTGAAGGTCGATTATGCAAGTAGTTAATAATATGAATGATCTCGAATTTTTATTTTGATCCCGAAAAAGGATTCTACTTGCTGTTTCATTAGAGGAACCTTCATGTGAGATTCAGCTCTTGTTAGATTTGAAGATGCGAGTGGAGAATTGTTTAAGCATTGAAGTTTTTTTAGCCATTGTGAGATCATGCAAAGATGAAAAATGCAAAGAAGCATGCAATATGAAATGCAACCTAAGACCTAGGACCTAGTCACTGATCATATGTCGATTTGTTATCATCATTGAACTTTTAGGTAACTGGATAAATCAATACAATGCCCACTAGCTATGAAACCATAGACATGAATATCAATTTGTATGCGCAAGAATCAATACAACACCCACTGGCTAGGCAACCTTGGACATATGAATATTGATTTGTATGCGCAAGAATCAATACAACACCCACTGGTCAACAACCATGAATATATGAATATTGATTTTATTTTTGGAATGTTGGATTAGATATAAGCACCAAGGCACAAATGCCAGGATGACCTAAATATCTTGTCCATTTTGATATAGCAATTTATATAAGCATCAAAACATAAATGTCGTGATGACCTAAATACGCCTTGCATTCAAACATATCAAACAGTCAAGAGATCATTCTAAATCCAGTGTGAATTACCCATAGTGACCCTTTATCGTTCACCTCCTTAGGCAAGATCGCGTTTCACAGTAGGAGAAAGAATTTACTTCAAAAAGATAATAGTTAGATCAAACGTCCTTGAATTTTCTGGGTATCAATGGTCGAGGTACGCATGGCCATCCAATTCAAGATAGAGGCACTTATAGTCAGACACCATTTCAATCAAGAATTTCCAAATTTATTAGATTTCACATACAAGCAGAAAACCAAGAAAAGATTATGCCCCCAGTCATCACTCTCTAAATCTTATAAAGGACATCATTAAAGAGCTCGAAGGGACACAATATGCAAAAATCTCAATGCGAATCAGTAAGCATACAAGGAGATAAAAGCATGTAAAAAGCATAGATTATTTTCAGTTGAGTTTTGATGTTTGATTGCATTGTTGTAGATGCAAAATTCTTTCTAGAGACGAGACTAACTGACTGACTCAACTTGAAGCTTCAAAGGACTCTAACTAGATAGGATACGTCTAAGATACATTGGAGGCCATAGGATATGACATTGATTGCCCCAAGTTTGAATGTTGATAGGATACAGACACGCAAGCTGATTGGTGTACAAACTGACTTTATTAAAACAAGGATATATACAGACTAAAGCAGACTGAAAGCTAAGAAAGACCAAGATTGCGCTGATAGATGGAGCAATTTGAAACAAGTGGTGCCTATTTGCCAGGTTTTCACCATCTTGGTAGAGATTCTATTTTTGCTACCAAGGTGCCTGTTTCCAGGTTTTCACCAAGGCACTTTTTTTTTCTTTTCCATTTTTTTGTATTTTTCATTTTTAAATTTTTTTGTACTTTTGATATTTTTTCAATTTTTTTGTACTTTTGATATTTTTTAATTTTTTTGTACTTTTGATATTTTTTATTTTTTTGTACTTTTGATATTTTCTGATTTTTTTTGTGAATCATCAAGGTGCCTATTGCTAGGTTTTCACCAAGATGTTCATTTTTTTCAGGACTTTTTTTTATTTTTAAGATTTTTTCAGGACATTTACCAAGCACTGAATGCCTTAGGCATAGAATTTCTTCAGATGGAGAACGTTGATTGGTTCTCGAAGCTGTTCTCCTTCAGTCATTAGTCATTGAGAGTTGATAGGCACCAGAGCCAAAAGTAGCAGTGATAACAAAGGGACCTAGCCAATTGGGTTCGAACTTCCCCTTGCATTCTTGATGTGATTGATTTTTAGGATTTTCTCTCAACACTAAATCACCAACCTAAAATTCTCTGTGTCTGACTTTCTTGTTGTAGCCTCTAGACATTCTTTTCTGATACACTTTGAGATGATCATACACTGCTTGCCTGCGCTCATCTAGTAATTCAAGTTCTTGTAACCTAGACACTCTGTAGTCTTCATTAGTGACAACTCCATGCATTCTAATTCTAAGTGATGGGATTTCAACCTCAATAGGTAGTACCGCTTCAGACCCATAAACTAAAGCAAAAGGTGTAGCCCTTGTAGGCATTCTGATACTAGTTCTGTATGCCCAGAGAGCTGGATTGATCATGAGATGCCAGTCTCTTCCTGTTTTATTCACTGTTCTGTGCAAGATTTTCAAGAGATTTTTGTTTGAAGCTTCAGCTTGTCCATTCCCTTGAGGATAGTAGATAGATGACCAATGTTGAGTAATCTTGAATTTGGCACATAAGTCATCTAGGTCCTTGTTTTTGAATTGTCCCCCATTATCTATGACTATGGAATGAGGGATCCCATATCTGCAAATGATGTAGTTCAGGATGAACATAGAGATCTGTTTCCCCATTGCTTGTGTTAGAGGAACTGCTTCTACCCATTTTGTAAAATAATCTATAGTTGTGATTATATGGGTATGTCCATTAGAAGAGTGCAGATGGATAGCGCCTATGAGATCAAATGCCCATTGTTGAAAAGGCCATTATGTAGTAAAGGGAATTAGATCTCTCCCTGGAGCATGAATCAAGTTGCCATGTACTTGACACTATTGACAATTTTTAGCAAATTTAATAGCCTCTTTCTCCATTTCAGGCCAATAGTACCCAGCCCTAATAAGTTTTCGAGCTAACGTTAAACCATTTGAGTGCGATCCACATATACCCTCGTGGACTTCCTCTAATGCACGTTGAGACTCTTCCCATTCTAAACATCTAAGCAGTGTACCATCTAGACCTCGTTTGTACAGATCATTACCAATGATGACATATCAGGATGCGGATCAGATAAGGTTTCATTTCTCAAAATGGTTAAAGGACTCAGGGATGATTTGGTCATGGAGATAGGAGAATAGATTTTTGTAGTGAGATGAGTCATAACCTACAATAGTGCAGATCATGCAGGTTTCAGGGGAGTCATATGCAGGATAGGATAGGGCTTCCACCAGGAACTCATAGCGTAGCTCATGTTCGGGCTACTGTAAGAGAGTAGATAGTGTCACCATTCAATCGACAGCCTTATTCTCCGTTCTAGGTATTTTCTCAAATGTGATACAGATGAAGTATTTCTTTAAATCATCTACCATTCTCTTGTAAGGAATGAGCTTTTCATCTTTGGTTTGGTACACATTATTGACTTGGTGGATAACCAATTGTGAGTCTCCATGGATGTGCATCTCTGTAACTCTCCACTGTATTGCCATTTTCATACCATTGAGAAGTGCCTCATATTTAGCAATATTGTTTGTGTAAGGAAACTTTAGTTTGAATGCTTTGGGTATCGAGTATCCTTGAGGAGTGATGAACAATATGCCTGCTCCAGATCCATTCTATGTGTAGGAGCCATCAAGGAATAACCGCCATGCTCTAGAAAAGAGGTGCATGATAGAGGAATCGGGAAATTCCATTTGCATGGGTGTATCATCAAATAGTGGTGCTTCAGCTAATTGATCAGCAATGACCTGTCCTTTGATAGCTTTTCTTTCAACATATTCAATGTCAAATTCTCTCAAGAGCATGGCCCATTTAGCTAGTCTACCTGTGAGGGCAGCTTTGCTGAGGAGATATTTCAGTGGATCAATTTTAGCTACCAAATGAGTAGTATGAGCTAACATGTAGTGTCTCAATTTCTGCAATGCAAAGATCACAGCTAGACATGCCTTCTCTATCATTGAGTATTTCTTCTCATAGGTCACTAAGGTTCTGCTGATATAGTAGATGGCTCTTTCCTTCTTGTTCTCATCATGTTGTGCTAGTAATGCCCCTAGTGATGTATCTATTGCAGAGACATATAATATTAATGGCTTCCCATGAATAGGAGGCATCAAGATAGGAGGATTCGAGAGATAATTCTTGATATGATCAAAATTCTTTGCACAGTCTTCATTCCATGTAAAGGTCACACCTTTATGTAATGTCTTTGTGAAAGGTTGTGATATGTCAGCTAACTATGATATGAATCTCCTGATAGATTGCACTCTCCCTTGCAAAGTTCATATTTGACTGATATTCTTGGGAGGTTGCATCTTGATGATAGCCTTGACTTTAGTTGGATCAACTTCAATACCTTTCTTTGAGACTATGATCCCAAGAGTTTTCCAGAAGTGACACCAAAAGCACACTTCTTAGGATTTAGTCGGAGACTAAATTTTTCCATTCTATCAAGGATCATGCTCAAGTCAGTTAGATGTTTAGTTCTAATCATTGATTTTGCTAAGGTATCATCAACATAATCCTCCATATTTCTATGCATCATATCATGAAAAATAGACGTCATTGCTCTTTGGTATGTAGCTCCCGCATTTTTGAGTCCAAATGGCATAACATTCCAACATAAGGTTCCCCATGCACATGTGAATGCAGTTTTCTCTTGGTCTTCTGGAGCAATTTTGATTTGGTTGTATCCAGAAAAACTATCCATAAGGGAATACATTTCATAGCCCGCAGTCATGTCCACTATCATATCAATGTTAGGTAGTGGAAAGTCATCCTTAGGGCATGCTCTGTTCACATCTCTAAAGTCCATGCACACTCTGATTGAACCATCTGGTTTTGAAATAGGTACAATGTTGGAGATCCACTCAGCATAGTCTATGACATGGATGAATCCAACTTTTAGGAGTTTTTCTAGTTCTTCTTTGACTAAGAGTGCAACATGAGGATGCATCTTTCTCAATTTTTGCTTGATTGGTTTTACTCCAGGAGCAATGGATAGATGGTGCATAATGAGATTGGGATCCAATCCTGGCATATCTAAATATTTCCATGCAAAATTGATCTTTTTTTTTTATAAGAATGTAGTGAATTTTTGTTTCTCTTCTTCTGATAGAGATTGTGCTACATGTACCAATTGTGGTTCCTCTATTGTACCCAAATTGATGGATTGAGTGGGTTCAATCAGAACTAGAGATCTATCCTATAAATGACTCAGAAGGACATCAAATATCTCATCCTTAGGCACCTCAGAGAGGTTTTCACCTTTAGATACATCTTTTATTTTTACTTTTGTAGGATCTGAGACTGCCACAAAGTGGTTTTCACCCTCAGAACTCTTTTTCTTTTTCTTTTTATTTTTTTGACTAAGATATTTGATGTTTGACTTAGTCATGCTGATGCTCGGTTCACTGATGGAATTCCTCATAGGCTCGACTGCATTGAGGTAACAAGCAAGGGCATAGTCACTGGAAAAGGTGTAAACACCATGGCTTGGGTTTGTGGAAGTTTGGTCGATAAGATCAGGGTGTTGGATAGTCAAAGCGGGAAAGGCTTTAGATATGGTGTTCATGGATGTGGATATGTCATCATTGGTCCTAACCTGATGCTCAAGTTCAAAGGTGATATTATAGCTCAAAATGTTTAACTCGTGAAGAGGCTCAATGTTATCATGGGAATCCTCTTCAGCCATAGGTGGATCAGACACATTAAGTTCATTGTTTCTCTCTAGACCTACATTGGGTTGAGATACATATTGGTGAATAACATCAATATATTTCTCTGTGATAAGCTCATCTTCTTTTGGAATGGCTCCCCATTCATAGTCATTTGACTCAGCTTCTGATTCAGGATCTCTAGGAAATCTGAGAAAATGTGTGAAGTCAGGATGAATACCCCAAGAAGGATTACCCTCAGTCTTGGACTTGAATTCATATTCATGGGAATCAATGTCAGAATAACTACTCTCTACTTCTGGACCAGTTTGATCACCTTTGAGATTGGCTATTTCTTGTGGTGCAACCATCTCTTGCGCTACAGTAGGTTCTTGTGTTTCTACTACATTAATTCTTTTGATAGGATCATCTTTATCATCAAGAAGATCTTTGATCTCTTTAGGCAATTTTTCATAGGGGATGAGTTCTGAACTATCTGAATCATCATCTGAGGGTTCTATCTCTTCTTTCTTGAGAAGGGGTTCTCCTGGTGCAATTTGTTCTATGACATGAGAATAACCACCTTTGAGATGATAGGGTTTCTTCTTAAAGCCTAAGCCACCAGTATCTTTGTTGGCTCTACCAATATGTGAAATGGGTGTCACAAGAACCTTTCCTCTGATTCCTAGAGGTCCTTGACCAGAATATCCCTTCTTGGCTATCAATTTGTTCCCTGGACCATATGAATTAGAAGGGATTGTAGGTGCTACAGATTCACTAGTTTGAACAATTTTGGATTCATAATCATCTTTGTATAGCCATGCAAGCACAGCTTCATCCTCTTCAAATTCTTGTTTGGATACTTGCTCTGCCACAAAATTTCTTTTGTATGCTTCCATAGGTTCCTTAGGTTTTGATTTAGATTGCTTCAAGGATTGTCCATATGACTTAGGTGAGATTGGGAGAGATGTCAGAGACAAGACTGGCTCTATAGTGTATTCTCCCATCCCATTTTCTTTGATATTGATCTCTTTAGCAATGTCTTCCATCTTGGATGTGGAAGCCACATTTTGTTGCTTGATGGAAGATTCTCTGTTATTGGGAACAAGCTTATCGACACTTTCCTTCAATGTATTGCAAGTTGTACTTAGATCTGCTGGGATACTAACTTCTACCCCTTCATAGGGAAATTTCAAGCATTGATGGTACGTAGAAGGAATAGCTTGCATTTCATGTATCCAGGGACTCCCTAGAAGGATATTATAAGCCAATGGTAGATCAAGCACTTGACATGTGGTATCTTTGATGACCGGACCCACTCGGATGGGTAAGACAATGGTGCCTTTAGAAGATCTTTCCTGTTCATCATAGGCCTTTATGGTGATCTTCTTTCAAGGATCAATAGCCATCTCTGAGAATCCCAACTGTGTGATTAAGTTGTAAGAACAAATGTTGAGGCCTACACCCCATCTATCAACACATGTTTGACTTGATGGTTCTAGATCAAGACTTCTATGTGTAAGGGCTGATTATGTGGGTGACTCAAAGAGTTGTCATCTTCCTCTGAAAAGGAGATATATTGTGGAGATGTTAGATGACCAACCATAGTCTGGAACATGTCTAGATCTAGGTTGTCAGGAACATTAGAGCTGAGAAAAGCTTTGTCTAGGACATCTCTATGAGCTGGGGATATTCGAAGTAACTCAAACATAGAGATTTTGGCATTGGTATGCTGGAGTTGTTGGACGATGCTGTAAGATGTAGGTCTTGTATCCTTTGGATTGGAAGATTTCAAGGCAGCCTTCTGTTTAGAAGTAGATGTGAGATTGAAAGGTATCTTAGGGACATTAGATGAACTTGGTGTTTGTCCTTTCAGATGAGCCTGAGCTTGTGATCTAGTAACTGCATTAGCTGAGGAATGATTTCTATCTCTTCGTACAATCATGATGACATTGCAGCTCTCAGAGAGACATGGTTCAATCATATTGATGACAACATTGTTTCTAGGGTAGGCATAGTTGACTTTTGCCCCCATGTTAGGCTGAGAAGTAGAAACTCCCTTGCCATGTTGTGGAAATGGTTCTATAAATGCTATGTGATCATTATTGCTGGTAGTATTATCGATTGTGATGTCCCCTTGATCTATCAAGTCTTGAATGGTATGCTTCAAGTGGAAGCATCCATTAGTTTTGTGGCCTTTAGTTCAATGGAAAGCACATAATTCATTATCTTTCCACCAATATGGTTTTGGATCTGGATTAGGGTTTTAGATTGGTGGTAAAGAGATGATGTTATTAGCTATCAGGGTTCTTAGGGCAGATTCCAAAGATTCTCCCAGGGGAGTAAACTTTCATTTATTATCCCATCATTTGAATGGCTTCTTTGGAGATGGTTCAGCAGATTTTTGCTCTGAAGCTTTAATGGCTTTGGTGCCAAGGGTGAGATTGTAGGCCAGTGCCTTTGATGGGCTGCAGATAGTGTCAACAACACCATCAGAGATGATACCTTTGTTTCTATTCCAACTCTTGTTTTTATCTTTTGAGCTAGATCCAGATTCAGACTTGTCCTTTTGAAGTGTGATTTCTCCTTTCTTGACAAGTACTTTCTCAATCTTGATTGCATTATCCACCATTTTATCAAAAGATACATGATCTTGAATTTGTAATGGATAGTTGAGGTTATTGATAAAGATTTCAAGTTTCTCCATTTTGGGAATTGGTCTAGCATATAGAGAAAACTTCTTTCGCCACCTCTTGAGAAAAGTTAGGAATGAATCCCCTGGATATTGCTTGAGGTTACAGATATCGATCATGGTAATCAGATGTTGAATATTGTAGGAATATTATTGATAAAACAATTTAATCAATTCCTCAAAAGTTTTGATCGTAGAAGGTAATCTTGAAAACTAGTGAATGGATGCTCCTCCCAAGGATCTAGGAAAAAGATGCATCAGATAGGTCGGTTCATGCATGAATTCCATGGAGTGCGTATAGAACTCTTTGACATGATCTTGAGGATTAGAGTGTTCGTCATATTTGTCATACTTTGGTATCTCCACTTTCTTTGGAAATGGTGGCATATACAAGTTTCTGTCGAACGGAAAAGGACGTAGGGCCTCCATGGAGAGATCTTTAGGTTCCTTCTCTTTCTTAAGATTGTTAAGTTCAACTTGCATAGCATGCATCTGTCTTGTCATAGCTGTGAGTGGAGTTTCTTCCTCATGTGTGATGATATCATTGACATTGAAGTGAGGAGGAAGTTTAGCTCCTTCCTGGGCTAATTGTAAAAATTATGCCTCTCTATCCACTTTCAAGAAATGCCTCATCATTCTTTTGAATTCATCGTCATTCTGACATCGATGGATTTCAGAGGGTGTAGGTTCTTGGTCGGCATTATGTTGAGAATGGGGTGCTTTGGATCCTCCTCCTAGAGAACCGTGGTTTATCCTTGCTTGAGACATGATAGGAGTTTTTGGACTCTCTGGAATAGATTGAGGAGGAGTTTGTTGATTACCTCTGTGAGTTGATAGAGGAGGTAGTTAACCAATTTTTAATTGAAAGTTACTAAGACCGTCATCTTCGTAGATACTAGACTTGATGAGTTGTTCAAGAGTTGGACCCAGGGTATTGGGTAAAAGTAAGTTCTGAGATGTTTCTTCTGATTTCTTGTGTGAAGAAGCTCTGGTCTCCACCATTAACTTTGAATGAAACAGAAGAAAAGGATGAAGACAACTGAAGATCTATTTGATTCGAGAAAATTGGATGATTCAACCTTGTCAAGATTATGATTTTTTTGAAGATCTAATGAGATGTGGGTGAAGGAAACTGTACCCTAGATGTATGGGATAGATCACCCAAAAGATAGCGGACACGAGTTCCCAACACTTAGTCTATTTTTGAAGATTGATTGAAGATTGATAGTTATGACAAGGTTTTGACACGAGATAAAAAGGACTCAAATTGATCAAACAGAAGGCTAGATCGGATTCAAAAGATCAATCTTAGAAAATGGTAGAATGCTCAATAGCTACTACTCTGTTCCTGACACAATGATATTTTTGACAGATTCTGGAACTAGGCTGGAAACATTGGATATCTTACAATTTGACAATTTCTGACAACTCTCTCAAATTTTTCCAAACGACACTCTGTAGACTCGTACGACACTGGGTAGTCTATGAAACGACAGTTGCTAAACTCCTATGACAGTTGGGTAGCAATGAAACAACAGTTGACAAAACTCGTACGATAGTTGCTAACAGGGTTTTGACTTTCTTGAATTTGCTGGTTTGAAAACTTGTACGACACCGAGTTGTCAATCATATGACAGATGGGCAGTATTGAAATGACACTTGACAAAACTCATACGACTTTTGACCTCCTAAAATGACTTTTGACTCCAGAAAGAATTTTACGTCAATTTTTGCAAAATTTAAGGTTTTCAATTTTGGATTGTTTGCAAATTGTACTGTCTAGATTTTGAAGGTTATACTAGATTTGATCATTTTTAATAGCCAAGTAGATAAACAAGTGCGCAGAATAGCAAGCAAGTGATTCCAAGCATGTCTGAAAACAATGAATAAGGGCAAAAGAAACCTTGCCCATGAACAATCAAGTGACCAAATTGTGCTAATCCCTGAGAGTACTAATTATGTATGTTCTGAAAAGTTTTGCAATAACACACATATACCTGAGAATGAAAAATTGGCCTCTATAGGGTTTTTAGTAATGGTTTGACTCTACAACTTTTATGATTCAAAGGGGTGAACTCCAATCCCGGTGCACCAGGGTTTTGACACAGTCTGAGAACTTAATCTTCAAGAGCTGCTAGGGAGATTTGACAACCCAACAATGAACCATACCCATGGAGATTTCTTCCACAAGGACATTTATATAGCAGTTGTCACTACCATGTCTGAAATGGCTATGACTGCTTGAGGTTTCGTCAACGTAGTTTTCCCTGTGAAGGGATCGTCCGCTACGGTTAACCCTCTCTAAAGGTGACTCACAAATTTATACCACAAGGGGACTTGGCTCCAGATTCAAGGTTTTGACACCTCTTCACTTTTAACCCAAACAAAGAAAGCAGATGAATCCGACACACTAAGACAAAGTTTGTTTCACCAAGGTCTGTGATATCAACTCCACGTGATCTATCAACCTCTTCGGGGAGAGAATGTATCAATCAATAAGAGAAGATGCACTAACCAATTTTGATTCACCAAAGCTCATGATATCAACCCTACATGATCTATCAACCTCTCCGAAGAGAGAATGTATTGATCAATAAGAGAAGACGCACTAACCAAGTTGAATGTGAAACGCACTAAGTATCCTCCCTACCTACAAGGATTCCATCATCAAGGAAGGATTTCGCTAGGAATCCAATCTCTCAAGAATCACGAATAGTGTTCATAGGGCCTAATTACTATGTGAGCACAGATGTATGGTCCGAAAGAAAATCTACAAAAAGCATCCAAAAAGTAGAAAGAGGAACACTTAACACTTAAAGCAAATATGAGATGAGTCCACAAGGTGGAACACTTAACACCTCACACAAGCTGAAAATGATTCCACAACTTAGAAAACAAGTGAGTTCCTAAAAGCATAAAAGGGTTGCCAAGTGGAACACTTAACGCTTCTGTCCTATTGACCCCTCCCCTTTATGGCACTAAGATTGCAACCACGGGGCGAAAATGAGGGGCCGGTGGATTAGCGAGTCCAATAACCCAAGATAGCAATCAAGATCAATCACAAGTATTCTAAGACTACTTAATGAATCCTTAAGGGATCACAACCTAGTATCAAATTATGCAAGTGTGTAGAAATAGATAAAAAGCATGAAAAGATGCACACAAGCTTGATACGTGAGAGATTTATTTTAAGTCCAAATCGAAATGTTTTCAGAACAAGGAGAATACCTCGTGATCCTCACAATGCGCTTAGTAGATTTTACCTGATTTTTAGTAATTCTTGCACTTTTCCCAATCAAAATCAGCAGAAATCAATTAGAAACAGTAAATTTCAATTGTTAGGGTTAGCTGTCAGCCAAAATCCAAAAATCAAATCTGACAAACTATCTGCAAAAATGAAATGAAAATTGAAATTTGGTACCAAAACTCGTACGACAGTGTGTATGCTCCCAGACGACAATCCAGAAACTTGTACGACACTGGGTATGCTACCATACGATAGTTGAGCTCCCAAACGATAGTGGGTATGTGATGAAATGAGTCTCGATCCGATAGACTGTCGTATGATAGTGGGTCCAGTATCATACGATAGTGGGTATGCTCCCATTCGACATTTGTCAGAAACTCGTACGACAAATGTACAGACAAAAATTAAAAATTGCAATTTTGCACAGATCCCGAGAAGAAAAAGACAAAAATTGATAGAATTGAATTGGAAACCCATTTCAGGGCCCCACGGTGGGCACCAAAAATGTGTGTGTGAAAATTGTACCTGATCTATAGACATAACACTTCAGTAAAACATTAGAGGTTAGCTATAATCAAAATCATGCAAAATTGAAATCTAATCTAACCAAGTGATTTACTACCTTCTAATAGGTGTGAGATTGATGTTCTCAGATTGTAATCGAGATCAGCGACCTAGATGACACCTAAATGAAGGATTTGAATGCAATTGATCTAGATATGAGATTGAATGCAATTAAGCTATTTTTTTTTTGGATTTTATGATGCAATAAGGAATGAAAACTTGATATGAATCTATGCTAGATGAAATTGATATGCTATGAATGCTATTGAAAATTGATATGCAATGCTAATCTAATAATGATATGCAATATGAATGCAAAAATAAGATTGATCTCACAAAGATGTCGATTCACAAGAGCTTTGATTCTTCAATTCCAATTCTCCAACGTGATTGTGTAACTCTTGAATTGATCTTGACAGCGTAATTGTGCAATTCGTGGATTGATTTGTGAAGAGCTAAAGCCTTAATTTATAGAAATCTTGGGCTTTGGAGGTGCATGGAAGAAAGCCATAAATCACTCAAATAACTCAGGTTGATTTTTGAGTTATCTGATCATGAAAGATAGTTAATTCTCGAAATCATGCAAAAACATGCAAAAATAGCTTTTTAACTCAAATTAGAGTTTAGATCAGCTTTTTGAACTCCAAAAGGATGTTGAGTTTCAAAAAGTCAATAACTTGCATTGATTTTCTGATTTAGAGTTTAACTGTTTCTTTTGAATGTGCATAATAATTAAGAATTAAATAAATAAATAATGTGATTTATCCTCAACTTAACTGATTTTTTAAAATAAATAATTAATTTATGGGTTAATTAACTATTTATTCAAACTTTTATTAAAAACTATATTATTAAATAATGACAACGCGCTTTAATTAATTAAATAAAGATTTAATCAATTATTCATAGGATATTGGATTTATTGTCAAAATTAAATAATACAATTAATAATAGATAGAATTAAATTTAATTAAACAATTAAGTGGCAAATATTAAATCTAATTAATTAAATATGAAAATATTCAATTAATCAAACTTTAGGATAAATTAGATTTATCGCCAAATAATCATTAAATTAAAGATAATTAAGATAATTAGGAATATTACTAGGAATATTCCCTGATGCAAAATTTAAGATAATCAATTAGATTTGATGATGTTCAAATGTGCCTTAGGTTAGGACTTCGATGTCAATTTTGTTTGATTTGTCGATGTAGGAGGTTAATGAACATATAGCCCATTTTTGGGGTATTACACTAAGAAGCATCCCATCTAAACCCCTCCTATATAAATCACCAGAGATAAGGGTGTGGCGAGAGGCATTTTGAATTAGGTTTTTGCGTTATGATTGGTTGAATGTGTTGGGGATGATGCCATCACAGAGATATGAATAGATAGCACCATAGCGGGAGGACTCATGTGTGACAAGGGTACAAATGACATTGCTTTCAGATGAGTCAAATATGGGGTGGTGTAGCTCTTCCACCAGGAATTCAAATCTGGAGTCATGTTGTTCCAACTGTAGGAGTGAAGCTAATGTGGCCATAGCATCTGCAGCTTTGTTCTCTGTCCTAGGGATTTGTTGAAATGTCACAAATGAAAAGTAACGTCTCAATGATTCAACCATCTTTTTGTAAGGTACCAATTTATCATCCTTGGTTTGATACTTCTTATTGACTTGGTTGATAATTAACTATGAATCCCCAAAGACATGTAATTCTATAATGTTCCATTCTATAGCCATTTTCAATCCATTGGTCAAAACTTCATATTCGGCAATATTATTTGTACATGGGAATAAAAGTTTGTAAGACTTTGGAATGTTGTACCCATGTGGAGAGACAAATAATACTCCATCACCTGATCCATTTTGCATGTGAGAACCATCAAAGAACATCTTCCAAGTGCGGGTAGTCATATACAATATGTGTTCATCTGGGAATTCTACCTAAATAGGCATACTATCCTTAACTGGGAAGTCAGCTAATTGATCAGCAATAGCTTGCCCTTTTATGGCCTTTCTCTCAATGTACTCTATATCAAATTTAGATAAAACCATCATCCACTTGGCAAGCCTACCCGTGAGGGTAGCCTTACTAAGCAAGTACTTAAGAGGATCAATTTTGGCAACCAAATGTATAGTATGAGCAAGCATATAGTGTTGCAACTTTTGGGAAGCAAACACTACTGCCAGACAAGATTTTTCAATGCTATTATAATTGATCTCATAAGATACGAGAGTGCGACTAATGTAGTAAATGGCCCTTTCTTTCCCAGTATCATCTAATTGAGCCAACAATGCCCCCAAGGAAGACTCTATTACTGAAATGTACAAAATCAATGGTTTCCCTGGAATAGGAGGCATCAAAATTGGAGGATTAGCCAAATACTATTTTATTTGATCAAGGCTCTTTTGGCAATCCTCATTCCACACACATGTGACTCCCTTATGCAATATTTTATTGAAAGGTTGTGCTCTATCTGCAAGTTGTGAAATAAATCTCCGTATGGATTGGAGTCATCCTTGAAGACTTCTCATTTGACTTATGTTCTTTGGAGGTGGCATATCTAAGATAGCTTGGACCTTTTCAGGATCAACCTCTATTCCTTTTGCTGAAATTATGAATCCTAGGAGTTTGCCTGAGGCAACTCCAAATGCACACTTTTTTGGATTCAATCTAAGCTGAAACTGTGCCATGCAATCTAGAATTACTTCCAGATCATCGAGGTGTGTATCCCATTTTCTTGATTTAGCCAAGGTATCATCCACATAATCTTCCATATTCTTATGCATCATATCATGAAAAATTGTGGTCATAGCTCATTGGTATGTTGCTCCTACATTCTTTAGGCCAAATGGCATGGCGTTCCAACAATAGGTTCCCCATGCACATGTGAAAGCTATTTTATCTTGATCTTCAGGAGCTATTTTTATCTAGTTGTATCCAAAAAACCCATCCATTAAGGAATATATCTCATAACCCACCATCATATCCACTATCATGTCTATGTTTGGGAGTGGAAAGTCATCCTTTGGGCATGCTTTGTTGAGGTCTCTGAAGTCTATGCAAATGCAAATGGACCCATCATGTTTTGAAACTAGAATGATATTGGAGATCCACTCAGCATAGTCAATAGCTTGAATGAATCCTATGTGTAGGAGCTTTTCTAATTCAGCTTTAACAAGAAGAGCTATATGAGGATGCATTTTCCTCAACTTTTTCTTAACTAGTTTTATTCCTGGAGCTATAGATAGATGATTCATAATAAGATCAGTGTCAAGCCCTAGCATATTAGAATATGTCCAAGAAAAGTTGATTTTCTTCTTTTGCAAAAACTTTGTATATGCCTCTTTTTCTCCAACTGATAGAGACTAAGCTAGGTGCACTATTTGGGGAGCCTCTTCTGTATTCAAATTCACTGGTTGTGTGGGCTCAATGAGAACCGATGACCTGTCTTGGAAGTAACTTGGCAAGTTATTAAGTACCCCATCCTTGGGTGCCTCAAAAAGGTTTTCACCTTCAGATACGTCTTTTCTTGTTACTATTTTGGGTTCTAACACCACCATAAAGTGGTTTTCGCCATCAGAAACATCTTTCTTTTTTTCTTTTTCTTTTATTTTTAGACTGAGGTACTTAATATCAGGCTCCACCATACTTGTTGTTAGTTCACTAGTGGAAGAGACTACAGGTTCAAGAGCATTCAGATAGCAAGAAATTTTGTAGTCATTCTAAAAAGTGGGGAGTTTAGGCTCTTGAAGTCACTGAGACCAGTCAATTAGGTGAAAATGGACAAGGGGTAGGTCAATGACTGGTTCAACATTGTGTATGTGGAAGGTGTTATCTCTGGTGACCATACAAGTGGGATTCATCAAGTCCCCTCCTAAGATACCTGAGTCAGGATTTGTCCTACCAAACGAAGCATCGTCCACTAAGGCAATTCAAGGAGTCCAATCCTCTAGTCCTACACTAGGCTTGTTGGTCACATCAGGTTGAGTACTATAAGTATGGACAACATCCATGTCCAAATCAACTATTGCATCTGAAAGTGAGTCCCATTTGAACTCATGTGAGTTTGTCTCTGAATCATTATTTGGGCTTTGTGATGTAGAAGCCTCAAGATTAGGAAGAGTTTCCCCTTCTCCAACACTAGCACTGTTACTATCTGTCGCAGCTAGGATAGCAACACTTTCCATTGTCAATATAGCATTCATATAATCACTATCCATCATAGCTGGGATAGTAGGATTGTCAATTGTCAAATCTTTTGAATCTCCCCAAAGGAGAGTTGTTGAAGGCACCCAATCATCAGACATGTCTTGCTGATTAGAGAGATTAGGTGTGTAGTATGAGTCATTGTCACTGTCTGTCACAGCTAAGACAGGGACACTTTTCTATTGGTTATTTGCAAAACCTAAGCCAACAGTTGACTTATCCCTTTGTGCAAAGAGTGCATGATCTAAAGGTTTAGATCTGGCATCCAATCTGTGACTAAGGGGACCATGCCCTAAATAACCCATATTCTTGACCAATGTATATCCCCTTCCATAAGTTCTAGGGGAAGGTGCAAAATTCTCATTATGTAGGTATTTCTCTTCTCAGTAAATCCAATCCCTAATGGCAACCTCTTCTTTTTCCTCTTGAATCAGAACTGAGGAATCCACAAATTTGTCGAATAATGTCATGGCTGAAGATGAGGGTTTCATATCTTGAGAGGGTTTTCCATAAGACCTAGGGGAAATTGGAAATTTTGTGAATGAATCCAATTTATAATCCCCCATACCAAGATCTATGGTCTTGAATTTATTCTTGCATTGTTCAAATGCAGTATCAAAAGTGTTAGCCTCCCTATTCAAAGGAATGTGAGACCTTGCTGAAATTGTGTTGACTGACAGTGTGTTGTCCCCAGGTATGCAGACTTCTATTCCATTGTAGGGGAACTTTACACACTGATGATAAATAAATAGGACCGCTTGCATCTCATGTATCCATGGTCTACCTAACAAAATATTATAAGCCAAAGGACTGGCATCAACAATCTGAAACAAAATATCCTTCTCTACAGGACCAATTCGGATAGGAAGAACAACCAATCCTTTAGAACTACGTTCTGCTTCATCATAAGCCTTGATAGTTATCTTCTTCCTTGTGTCAATGACTTCTTCAAAATATTGTAGAGCCTTCAACAAACTCATGGTACAGATATTTAGCCCTGCACCCCCATCTATCAACACGCACCTAACACGGGTCTTATGAATCATAACCTCTATGTGAAGGGCCAAATTGTGTGGGTGGCTTAATGACTTTTCATCTTCATCTGAGAATGTAAGGTAGTGAGGGCTGGCCAAGTGGTTGACCATATTCTGGAATTGATCCACATCTATATCATTAGGGACATTAACCGCTCGCAAGGCATCCTCAAGGACACGCCTATGCTTGGGGGACAATTCCAAGAGTTAAAAGATTGAAATCTACGCTGGTGTACATTGTAATTGGTCAACAGGATTGTAGTTCAACTTAGGACCAACACTAGATTTAGGAAGAACACCTTTTGACATTGGCTGCTTAGATTTACTAGAGCTAGGACCTCTAATAACAATGGGAGCTTGAGACTGGCTTCTAGTGACAGCATTGAGGGGTTAAGACATCCTTCGTGAGTGAGGACCTCTTAGGACCACAACGGGTCCTTCATCGAGCATAGGAGCTGAATCCACATTATATCCATAAGGGTCTTTCCCTCTCATCATGTTGACATTGTCATCAACAACTTCAAGCATATTAATAACATTTTCAGCATTTGTGTAGGTGTAGTTGATAGCAGCCTTGCCGTTCTTGTTGTTAGAATTCTCTCCTTTCTCATATTTGGGCAAGGGTTCTTTAAAAGCTTTGTGATCTGCATTAGTGGTTAAACCATCAACTTGCAATCTTCCGCTTTCAATAAGATCTTGGACAAGGTGCTTAAGTTTAAAACAATTTTCTATATCATGTCCAATTCCATTGTGAAAGACACAAAAAGCCTTCTCATCCCACCAATGAGGCTTAGGATCTGGTATGCAGAAATTTGCAAGATCTTGAGGTTGTGCCAAATTATGAGCATATAATGTCTTGAAAATGTCTACATAGGAGTCCCCAAGCTTGGTAAATTGTCTCTTTTCTATTTTAGGTCTCCCTTGATACTTGGGTTTATTCTCCTATTGTGCCAAAGATGTTTGCAGCTTCATGGCTTGGACTGCATTAGAGAGATTAAGAACTCCTTCATTCTTAGGTTGTGATGAGTCAACAACTCCGTCATTGACCACTTGCTTATTCTTATTCCAATAGGAGGTTTTTTTGTCCTTGTTACCATTATTATTATTGTTTTAGCCATTGTTGTTGTTAGTTGTGTTGGCCAAAATTTCTTGTTCTTTTAGGACATCCTCTATGCGACACGCCACTTCTACCATGGTATCAAAAGAATTAAATGGGATTTTCCTTACTTCATACCTTAATTCCAGTACCAAGTTGCTCACAATGATGTCTATTCTTTCCTCCTTAGGAATCATCCTTGGATATTTCAAGCACAAACGTCTCCATCTTTGTAGAAAGGTAACAAAGGATTCCCCTTGATTCTGCTTGAGTTTTCACAAATCAAGCATGGTGACCGACCTTGATAAGTTGTAAGCAAAATGTTGAACAAATCTTTCCACAAGCTCTCTAAATGTCTTAACTAGAGGAGTAAGGTTAGTAAACCACTCCATGGCTTGACCCTTGAGGCTCCTTGGGAATAATCTCATCAAGTAGGAGTCTTCATGGTGAAAAGAAAAGCTCATTATATAGAACTGTCTAACATGGTCATGAGGGTCACCAATGCCATCATACTTGTCATAGGTTGGAAACTCAACTTTCTTAGGAAACTCAACCAACACCACACTCTTATCAATTGGGTTGGGACATATGGAATCCAAATTAAAGGTGCTCTTAGGAGCTCTCATTCTTTCCATGTCCTTTTGCAGTTGTTTGATCACCTCGTTAGTTGACGAATCTTGCTTCTTTACTTTTCGGTCCACATCAAAATTATATGGGACCTTAGCAACTTTGTTGATGAGACTTTCTAGGAACTGATCTTTGTTTTGTTCCACATACCTTTCTACATATGCTTGAAAGGATGGTTCTTGTTGCATAGTCATAAAATCTATATGATCAAAGTTGGCATAACTTCCTCCATGTTGTGAGCCATGATGTGCTCATTGGGAGGGTTGCTTTGAAAGTCTAGGAGGTGACTATCTCCTATGGTGATCATATCTTGAATTTCTTCTATCTTGAGGACTTGGGGATCTTGAGGGCATCCTTAACCTTCTTCTAGGACTTGGTGAAGGGGTAGATGGAGGTGAGTTGGTCCCACTATTGGTACCTCTCCCATTAAATTGCTTTTGGAGTTGTTGTGCATAGATCCTATCTTCTTCTTCTTGGGTGACTCTCTTTCTTATGTCCAATAATGCACATTCCTCTTCCTCTAGTTGTCTAAATTTCTCCTTTTTAGTAGCTTGTTCATCCAAATAGGCTTGCTTCTCCCTTTCAATGCTTTTCAACCTCATATTTGCATACCGAGAGGTATCTTTGAGTGGAGAAGATTGTCTTGAATGCCTTATTGTGTTGGCTACATTGATGCGATGGTCACTAGATTCCTTGTTCTGGTCTTCATGTTGTGACCCTAAATCTGAGTGAGGTCACTTATAATGTCTCTCAACTCATTGGTGAGCATCAAAATACCTTTCATTGTTGGGAGGTGACCCGGGTGGACTAGCATGAGAAGAACCACCATACTCTCTCTTATGCCGTTGGAAGATATCCTCAAGAGTTTGATTCATGGCTTCTCTTTGTTGTTGAGTAAAAGTGTAACTCATGTCCATACTTGATGAAAGTGGTGCTAAAGAGGTGCTCACTTCACCAGGATTACCTTTTGGATCAAAACAAACCTCAGATTCACTTTTAGGAGATTGGTCAAAAAGGGGTTCTTTTCCCTTGTTCTGTTGATGAGTCTTAACTAGTGGTAACTGGCTAAAGACAACAGGGGGTCGCTTCCCTTGATTAACTTGGTACCTTGTTGTAACTGACATGAAAGAAAGAGATTCTTAATGATAAGATGACTTCCTGAACTGTCAACACCAGATTGGGATAATCAAAGTTCTCTATTGTCCAAAATGAAATGAAAAGATAGAAATAAAGGGGCTTTACCAACACTGTCAAAGGGGTGCTAAAATCAAAGGATGAATATCCTTGCACTTTTGAATTAGGAGGTTGGACTAGGCCAAAATATAATTGAAATTGATTAAGTGAAAGTGATTTGGACAATAAGAGCACTAAAATTCTCCAAGAATGTAGCTAACAATTCTAGAGATAAGCTTTTTCACCAAGAATAACCTTCTAACCTGACAACTATTTCCAAAGTGGCCTTGTAAAATAATTGATGCTATTCCTAGAGGACAAAAACTAGAGATTTAAAGTCAAAACAAGTCTCTAATATCATAATGGAAAATTGAGCAAGATGTAAAAAAGTTGGGTGTTTCAACTCAAGAATTCAGTTGTTTTGTGGTTTAATTAGACACATTAACAGATTGCCAACATTTTATCAAGCACATAAGACATCAATCAAGGAGTTCAAGAAAGCAATTGTCTTCAAACAATGAGCAAGGGGCAAAGCAACCTTGCACATGAACAAGTATAGTGACTTAGTATTTCTACTCCTTAAAGGTTCTACTTGTGTATGTTCTTGACAATGTTTTAGCAGGCACTTAGAACACAACAACACCTTATCAAGCTATCTACAAGGATATACATGGCTTTCTAAAAGGAGTCTTCAATATACACAAGGTACATGAGGCCCAAATCTATAGATGAGAAGAATCTAAAATCACATAGGTGGGGGGAGACGGTAACCCAAATCTCCTCCTTCACTTCTCAAAGGTATAAAGTTCTTTGAGGCTTAGCCAAGAGTGATATCAAACTCAATTCCCAAGAGAGGTGTCTTTGGATTCACCTCCTAATATTTATACTCCACCGGAGCCCAGGAGTTAAGGTCGTCCCTTGAGGTGGTGTGTCCCCAAGCAGGCCTTCTAGAAATAAAAACTATGTAATTCACTATCAAAAGTATTTAGAGCACTAAAGGTGGAACACTTAACTCTTCAAGTAAATGAGAAGTGAGTCCAAAAGTGGGACACTTAACCCTTCAAGTGAATGCGAAGTGAGTCCAAAAGTGGAACATTTAACCCTTTAAGATAATGTGAAGCGAGTCCAAAAGTGGAACATTTAACCCTTCAAGAGAATGTGAAGCGAGTCCAAAAGTGGAACATTTAAGCCTTCAAGAGAATGTGAAGTGAGTCCAAAAAGTGGAACACTTAACCCTTCACACAAACTCAAAGTAAGTCCAAAAGTGGAACATTTAACTCTTCACACCAACTTAAAGTGAGTCCAAAAGTGGAACATTTAACTCTTCACACCAACTCAAAGTGAGTTCAAAAGTGGAACATTTAACTCTTCACACCAACTCAAAGTGAGCCCAAAAGTGGAACATTTAACTCCTCACATCAACTCAAAGTGAGTCCACACCTTAGAAAATAAGTGAGTTCCAAAAGCACAAAAGGGTTGCCTAATGGAGCAATTAACGCTTCTTTCCTGTAGACCCCTCCCCTTTAATGTGGCACTGATCTTGCAACCACGGGGTGAAAATGAGGGGCCGATAGATTAGCGAGTCCAATAACCCAAGATAGCAATCTAGATCAATCACAAGTAATCTAAAGTTTCTTATCAATACTACTCACAAATGACAAAGGGTTGAATTAATGGAATATTTAACTTTCCAAGCAAACATAGAGTAAGTCCACAAAGTGGTGCATTTAACTCCCTATGTAAACAAGGAATGAATCCATGCCTTCAATCACTTAATGAGATATTTGATATTGGAACCAAGAATTACTTAAGGTTTAAACACAAACATTCACTTACACAAACTTGTATGAAAGCAAATCTATGTTCATTCATTTCCCATTAAGAGCATCAATTGAAATGTGTTCTATGAAAGCATGTAAACACTTGATTCAAACACATGAGAGGTTCAATTTTAATCCCAAAATCCAAATGTTGTAGAGATAGAAAAAATTACCTCAAGTCCAACGCTTTGTTTTAAGCATTTTCCATGAAAGCAAAAGCACCTTCAAATGAACAAGACAAGAAAACAAGAAAACAAGTTATGCAATGTATATCCAACTTATGCAAACCCTAGGGTTAGATCTAAAAATCAATTGTTAGGAGCAATGATAACCAGCAAATAATCCAAATGATAACTCATATCATGCATTGAACAATGAAAAATAAGTGCATACCCATCACAAAATTTTATTTTTTTTGTATTTGACCTAGTCAACAAGATCTAATTTTTACCACATGAATTCGGACCCTAAACCCAAAATGCAAAAAAGAGACCTCTATCAAAAAATAGAGAGCTTTCCAAAAATGTAAAAAATTTAGAAAAATCTCTTCATTTGTGCTCTAGAGACCCATTTTACCAAAATAGACCAGTTTTTATAAATTGACCAAATGAGCTATGATATGATTTCTAAATTAAAAACACAGTGAATGGACCCCCTATAGAATTCCAACACCTTTTCAGAAACGTAAAAATTTCTAAAAAATACACTGATTTGCGCTAAAAATCAATTTTTTTATGAAAAATCAAGAAAAAATCATAAAAAATATAAATTACCTCTAAAAATTCTAAATTTTTTTTGGAACTTCTCTGATATGTTGCCAACCTACAAAAAAATTTCAGACCAAAACACCAAGCCATTTGGAAGATATGATCAAATATTTCAAACCTAAGGTTTTTTTGTCTCTTAACAAATCTGCACAAGGGTTAGCTCCAAAAATAATCAAAACCAGCATGCAAGAGGTGAGTTGCCCCATGGTGGGTGCCAAAAATGTGTGCTAAAATGTTGTCACACTTCTATGAATCCTTACATGCAAAAAAACTCAAGAATGAGCCCTCACAAATCGATCCATAGCTCTCTATGCATGGAGTTGCAAGATTTGTAAAATTGCTCTCAGCTAGAGCTATAAACTCATGACCTTGCTAGTCAACCATACAATGAGAGATTCACAATGACAACAAGCGCAAGAATGCCAATATCTCTAATGAAACCAAATGTATGCAATGCAATGCAATGCAAATCTATATGACAATGCAAGTTAATCTATTGCATAAAAGGAAATCTAAGCTAATATGCCATGATAATGCAACTAAAAAAGGAAATATGAAACTACAATGAAATGCAATAACAAGTCTTCAAAGCTTGGATGTAGAATGTCTTCAAAGAGCTTCAAATGATCTAGAAAACCTGCAGCATAACATTAGCACAAAAACTTAAGATATGAAAATGAGGAAGATAGCTCTTCTTTTATAGGAAGTGAAAAGAAATGGACCATTGTGATTAAGAGGCAAAAGGTTTAATCAACGATGGAGAAAAAAAAAAGCTTGATCCTTGTGCACAAATATCCTCCAATAGGAAAATAGGAGTTGACTTTATGTCCATATGAGACAAAAATTACTTTTTCCTTTTTATAAAATAAGAATAAATGCTTTATTTGTGCAACTTAGGATAAGAGGAAAAGTGGAGATTTTTTATTTAAATAAAAGGGGAGGAAATTCCTTTTAATTAAATAAAGGCTTAGGATAAAGTGATTTTATTATTTAATTAAAAGGGAGCATGTTCTCTTAATTAAATAAGATTTTTATTTTTATTTCTTTTAAATTAAATAAGGCTCAAACCTTAGGAAATATTGAATTGATTATGATTTGATCAAGAAAATTGATATAATTGATATTATTGATATTTGAAAATATTGATTTAGGGATTTGATAAATTGCTGAATGGGGGCCCAAAGTCTAGGCAACCATTTTAGGGTGCATACAACATCAAGCTTGTTTTGTTGTATCTTTATATTTACAAGATGAGATGTCATAACATAGTGACACGTCTAGCATGCTTATCAAAACACTAAGCATATTGATACTAGTGGAAGACTAGCTATGTCATAGCCTCAACACTGTGACTAAAAAAAGCAATGTGTCACTCCTCAAGTATCTCAAAAGGAAAGAAGAAATGGAGCAATCTCCCTTGGTTTAGAATTGGGATGAAACTACACAAAACTCATATTACTAGAAACAAAGTCCATAGCTAAAAATTTGGAGTGTGTTCTCACATTTGCATAGGCTTTGGGTTCAAAAATAAATTGACCCACCCTAAGATTTTAGTGTCTAAGTCACATTGTCTCAAACTTTAGAGTTTTGACTACAAGATGCAATCTACAAGTCAAGGTGAAATTCTAGTCCCTTCTTAATCTGGACACTTCTTAATCTAGGTCTACTAAAGAGGAAATTTTACCCAACTCAGAAGGTATATTTCCACTCAAGAAATTTGAAAAAGGTTTTAAGCTTGCCAAAGTGGAAAGGTTGCCTAAGTGAGAAGGTATATTTCCACTCAACATATTTTTAGAGAGGTCTAAATTAGTCAAAGATGGTATTTTATCAAATGATAGTGGAATCTATCCATTCAACGAATTGTCAAAAAGAAATAAATGTTGCAAGGTAGAGAGATTTCCAATAGAAAAAGGAATAGGGCCTTCCATCTTTTTCATCCCTGTCAACCTAAGATTAATGAGGGATGAAATATTTCCAATACAAGGTGGCATACTTCCTTTCATGTTAGACCCTGAAAGAAAAAGAACACTGAGTTGAGACCATTCCCCACAAACAAATTACTTGACTTAGATTTCCACTAATTAAGTTTTGTCCCCCTAACAGGAGCTCTTTTAGAGTAGGTAAATGAGAAAGACTCATGGAAAATGAACCACTTAATAGTGGAGACTTAGACAACCAAAGTGAAACCAAACTAGTCATATTTCCCAACCACAAAGGTACTGACCCTTCAAAGTTGTTGTAACCCAAATGGAGGTGGGTAAGGAATGAGAGGTTTTGGATAACATTGGGAATGTGCCCTGAAAGCGTGCATTCTAAAAGGTGGAGTTGTTGGAGATTGTGGAGATGAGAAAGGGGTGCTTCCAATTGCTTTCCTGTCATGTTCAGCACTACTCCACTAAGGGACAAGTATTTTAATTTCTACAACTTTTCTCTCCATACTAAACCAGGACTACACATTTCCCCACCACTAACAAAAAGACCTGTTCCAAAACCAATCACTTGTGTAATAGATAGGTCCAAAACTTCCAACTGAGAGAGATTCCCTATTTGGTATAGAATTGTACCATTGAATCCAGCCATCGACAAGTTGAGATACTCTAAGTTGTGCAAGGAGGCAAAATGCTCTGATATTTCACCTTCAAACTCATTCAAGCTCAAATCTAGATGTCTCAATTCTTTCAGGGAAAATCTACTCAAATCAATGTAAGGGAAAGCTTGAAATAGAAAACATGAAAGATTGCTTCGTAAAAGATACCTTTGGGTAGAACACCACTAAAATAATTGAAGCTCAAATCTAGATGCTTCAACTGTTAGAAGTTTCTAGTAATTTCTACCATAATTTTTTTCTTTATGCTAGAATTTTCTAGAAAAGTAATTATTTAGTAGTTTCCAGAAATTTACATTTTCTAGAATTGTTTCCAAAAATTTCTCAAGTTGTAACTAGTAGCTTCCAGAAATTTTTCCAATGCCTATATAAAGGCATCTTGTAAATCATTTTAGGTGTACAGAGAAATACAAAATCTATATTATATTGTGCCATAACACTTTGTGTCTTCATTCTAATTCTTCCTTTGCCCACATCAAAGTGGTATGAGAGCCAAATTCTGGGAGATTGGGAGATCTTTGATAGCAAGTGACAATTAAAATAATCCATTGTTATAGTAGCTAAGGATATTTCTAGAAGAAGACAAAGGATCGTTGTTTTGGTTTTGAAGAGAGGACAACTTTGTAAAAGAGGAAAGAGGAAGTTTAAGCAAATCGTATATTGGGGAAATTTAATTTCTTATGGTCAACATTATCAGCTGTTGAAAAGAGGAAAGAAGATGCAACTGCATTGAATGTGGAAGCCTGAAGGAGTCATTGACAAATTATTCAAGAAAGATATAGAGTTCATTGCAATTCAATTTGTGCATTTGGTTGTCATTGAAGAAGTTCTCTGAGATCATAGGAAGCATATATTGCTATAGTCTAAATAAAAAATATCAGTTCATAAGTTTTTGAAAATGTTTTTTGTAGAGAAAATTACTTTTTGAAGTATGGCATCAGGTAGTTTTCAACCTATAATACCATTATTTTCTGGCAAGAATTATGAACATTGCTCTAATAGAATGAGATTTATACTTAGTTCATTAAAGTTATCAGATATAGTTGAAAAAGGCTATACAGAACCACAAGATGAGTCTACTTTAAATGCTAATGAAAAGAAGAAGCTTGAAGAAAATAGGGAAAAGAATTTAAGGGCCTTGCAGATAATTGGACAAGGATTGGATGAATTTGTTGTTGGAAAGATTATGCTAGCCACTATAGCTAAGGAAGCATGGGAGATCCTTGAGACGGCATATCAAGGTACAAGTAAGGTAAAAGTTTCTAAACTACAAGCCCTAAGGAGAGAATTTGAATTGTTGCAAATGAAGGATTCTGATTCTGTAGATCAGTTTTCAAATCATATTACGGATTTAGTTAGACAAATAAGAATGAATGGTGATGAATTAATAGATAAGAGAGTTGTAGAGAAGATCTTAAGAATTTTTCCTAGTAAGTTTGATTCTATTGTGGTGACAATTGAGGAAACTAAGGATTTGTCAACATTATCAATAGATGAGTTGTTTGGATCATTACAAAATCATGAAGACAAGTTGAACAAACAAAATAATACTTCATTAGAGAATGCATTCAAAACACAAATGACATTTGGAAAAGGTAGAGGAAGAGGAAATCCAAGCTTCAGAGGAAGAGGAAGAGGAAGAAATAATTATCAAAGAGAAGAAAGGAAGAGTCCAGATCTAGGTTGAAGGAGAAATCAAAGCTTCAACTCAATGGGTCTCAATAATAATTAGCCATCACAAAGGTATGATAAATCAAATATCCAATTTTATTATTGCAAGAAGTTTGGTCACTTTGCAAACGAGTGTCGAAAAAAACAAGCTAATATAGGCAAGCAAAATGCAAATTTTACTGAAAGTAGTTCAGAGACTTTATTCATTACATGAAATGTGGCTCAAGAAAGTCCAAGTAGTTTTTGGTTTCTAAATAGTGGTTGTAGTAACCATATGACAGGAAATAAAGATTTTTTTGAAAGTTTGGATACTTCGGTCAAATTAGAAGTGAAGTTGGGAAACTATCACATAGAGGAAGTAACTGGAAACTATCACAATCAATGTGGTAACATAGCTTGGTAAGAAATCTATTCCTAATGTTTATTTTGTACCTAGGTTGAAGCATAATATTATAAGTGTGGAACAACTTAGTCAAAAAGGTTATAAAGGGGTTAACCCACAATAGTGGGTTACACTTTTTTGCCTGAATGGACACTGAACTCTACATTTTGAGAAAAACTTTCAGATTCGGATGCATATTGTCATTGAACCGTTCAAAATCAGAGGATGAAGTAAATTAGAGTCTTTTAGGATTTTCTATCTAGATTCTATATATATATATATATATATATATATATATATATATATATATATATATTTGACTTTATTTGAATACTTTTTTCTGTCTCCCACGAAAACTCGTATGGTGTTGAAAACATCATTTTCAAATAGTAACACTATTTTCATAGAGCATAACTTTTTTTGTAAAATAGATATGAATGCGATTCTTTCAAATTTAGGTTTGTAACATCCATATGGAGGGCATGCAATTGGTTTGACGACATTATCACTATTATTGCATATTTTATTAACGTTTGAAGTTGACTAAACCATAATTTTGAGGTACCTTGACTACATAGCTTATAACTTATTATGTATTTATCAAATTTCAAATTTATTTTTTTTAATAGAAAGTAGACTTGAATAAGAAGGGCACTGTTATTTTTCAAAAAAAAAATTCCTTTTTTTACTATTTTTCATTGAACGTCAAACTCGGAGGTTTATATTTGATAAAAAAGCTACATTCATTTAATGTCAAAAACCATACACATAATAAATTTAAAAATAGTCAAATATATAATCGTTAGAAAGATAGTTCTAAGTACTTTTTGTATGCAAAAGGACATCTTCTTATTCTTCCATTTGATTAGCGCGCTTGAGGCCCAAAGCCATGAAATTCTTAGAATTTCTTCAAAACTTGCAATCATGGCCTTAACCAGGCACTTTTGATTGAAACTTTTGACTTTTGATCGAAAGTTATCGAAAGTACTTTGCCAAAAAATGCAATTTCTAGCCATTACTAAACTACTTTCGATAGAAAGTCAGTTAGTTTCGATCGAAAGTTAACTTTGACTTTCGATAGAAACCTATGTCGACCTTTTTGGTGGCATTTATGGTTAATAAGGATTAGGTATAAATAAATGTATATTTTTTTCATTTCATAAATCTGAAAGCTATAAAATAATTCACATTTAGGAGAAGGAAGACATTTTGGCATGAAATAATTTTCTAAGTTGTGATGGGAAATAAAAAGAGAAGGCTAAACAAAAGTACATGACATTATTCAGAAGAGACTGAACAAAGACTATGTGAAGAATCACGAAAAAAGATATCATCATTGGAAACAAGGTATGTCTAAGATGTTTCTCTCTAGATATTTTAAGTTGATGGTCAAGACTTGTCTTAATGTTCATGTAAATGTGATATTGTACCTATTAGACTTAACTAGACCTAAGTGTAAACCTATTTGGACTAATAGGACCTATTAGGACTAATTAGGACCTATTCTAGGACTAATAGGACCTATTAGGACCCAATTAGAATCAATTAGAACCAATTAGAACTTAATTAGACTCAATTAGAACTAATTATGACCTATTAAAACCCAATTAGACTCAATTATAATAAATTAGCACCTAATAAGACTCAATTAGGACCAATTATACCCAACTAGGACCAATTAGGACCAATTAGAACTAATTAGAACCAATTAGAACCTAATAGGACCTATTTGGACTAGAATTAGGACCTATTAGGACCTATTAGGACTAATTAGGACCTATTAGGACCTATTAGGACTAATTAGAACCAATTAGACTCAATTAGACTCAATTAGAACCAATTAGAACCTAATATGACCTATTAGAACTAATTAGGATCTAATTAGACTCAATTAGATCCAATTAGACTCAATTAGAACCAATTACGACCTAATAGGACCTATTATGACTAATTAGGACCTAATAGAACCTATTAGGACTAATTAGGACCTAATAGAACCTATTAGGACCTAATAGGACCTAATAGAGCCTAATAGAACCTAATAGGACTAATTAGGACCTATTAGGACTAATTACCTGACTAATATGACCTATTTATCCACCCAATTAGAATCAATTAGAACCAAATAGCACCTAATTAGACTCAATTAGAAAAAATTAGGACCTAATATGACCTATTAGAACCAATTAGGACCTAATTAGATGCAATCAGAACCAATTAGATCTAGTTAGACTCAATTAGATCTTATTAGAACTAATTAGGACCTATTAGATCCAATTAGGACCTAATATGACCTATTAGATCTAATTAGGACCTAATTAGGACCAATTAGGACCTAATATGACCTATTAAACTCAATTAGGACCTAATATGGACCAATTAGGACCTAGTATGACCTATTAGACTCAATTAGGACCAATTACACTCAATTAAGACCAATTAGGACCAATTAGGACCTAATATGGAACAATTAGACTCAATTGGGACCAATTAGGACCTAATATGACCTACTAGACTCAATTTTATGACCAATTAGGTTCCAATATGACCTATTAGACTTAATTAGGACCAATTAGACTTAATTAGGAACAATTAGGACCTAATATGACCTATTAGACTCAATTAGGACAAAATAGGACCTAATATGGACCAATTAGGACCTAATATAACCTATTAGACTCAATTAGGACCAATTAGGACCTAATATGACATATTAGACTCAATTAGGACCAATTAGGACCTAATATGACCTATTTGAATCTAGTTAGACCCAATTAGGACCAATTAGGACTTGAAATTAGGACCAATGTGGATCAATTAGGATCAATTAGACTCAATTAGACCTAATTAGACCCAATTAGACTCAATTACAACTAATTAGGACCTAATATGGACCAATTAGGACCTAATATGACCTATTAGACTCAATTAGGACTAATTAGGACCTAATATGACCTATTAGACACAATTAGGACCAAATATGACCTATTAGACTCAATTAGGACCAATTAGGACCAATTAGGACCTAATATGGATCAATTAGACTCAATTAGGATTAATTAGGACCTAATATGACCTATTAGACTCAATTAGGACCAATTAGGACATAATATGACCTATTAGACTCAATTAGGACCAATTAGACTCAATTACGACCAATTAGGACCTAATATGACCTATTAGAACCTAGTTAGACCCAATTAGGACCTAATATGACCTATTAGACTCAATTAGGACAAATTAGGACCTAATATGGACCAATTAGGACCTAATATGACCTATTAGACTCAATTAGGACCAATTAGGACCTAATATGACCTATTAGACTCAATTAGGACCAATTAGGACCTAATATGACCTTTTAGACTCAATTAGGACCTAATATGACCTATTTGAACCCAGTTATACCAAATTAGGACCAATTAGGACTTGAAATTAGGATCAATTTGGATCAATTAGGATCAATTGGACTCAATCAGACCTAATTAGACCCAATTAGACTCAATTAGGACTAATTAGGACCTAATATGGACCAATTAGGACCTAATATGATCAATTAGGACCAATTAGGAACTAATATGACCTATTAGACTTAATTACAACCAATTAGAACCAAATATAGACCAATTAGGACCTAATATGACCTATTAGACTCAATTAGGACCAATTAGGACCTAATATGGACCAATTAGGACCTAATATGACCTATTAGACTTAACTAGGACCAATTAGGACATAATATGAGCTATTAGACTCAACTAGGACCAATTAGGACCTAATATGACCTATTAGAACCTAGTTAGATCCCATTAGGACCTAATATGACCTATTAGACTCAATTAGGACGAATTAGGACCTAATATGACCTATTTGACTCAACTAGGACCAATTAGAACCTAATATGACCCATTAGACTCAATTAGGACAAATTAGGACCTAATATGGACCAATTAGGACCTAATATGACCTATTAGACTCAATTGGGACCAATTAGGACCTAATATGACCTATTTGAACCCAATTAGACCCAATTAGGACCAATTAGGACTTGAAATTAGGACCAATGTGGATCAATTAGGATCAATTAGACTCAATTAGACCTAATTAGACCCAATTAGACTCAATTAAGACTAATTAGGACCTAATATGACCAATTAGGACCACTTAGGATCAATTAGGACCTAATATGACCTATTAGACTCAATTAGGAACAATTAGGACCTAATATGGACCGATTAGTGTACACACTAAAAAGGTGCAATTCTATGAACCATTACATGCAAAGTTTCTCAAGAATGAGGCCTCACAAAGCGGCTCATAGCTCTCTATGCATGGAGTTGCAAGGGACTATGATAAATTTGCTCTCAGCTAGAGCTACAAACTTGTGACCTTGCTAGTCAACCATACAATGAGAGATTCAAATGAAGACAAGGGCAACAATGCCATTATCTCCAAGAATCAAATATGAAATGCAATACAAATCTAAATGAGAATGCAATCTAAGCTATGAAAGGAAAGTACAATGCAACTAATCTATGAAAGGAAAAAACAAGTGTTACCAAGCCTTCCTATTTAAGCTATGTGAGTTACTCTATTGCATAAAAGGAAACTAAGCTAATATGCCATGATTATGCAAACTAAGCAAAGGAAATATGCAACTAAATGATGTAATGAAATGAAGCAAGTCTTCAATATCTTCAAAAGCTCCAAATGCACCTAAAACCTGCAGCATAACATTAGCATAAAAACATGGTATGCAAATGGAGGAGAGAGCTTTCCTTTTATAAGAAATGCAAAGAAATGGACCATTGAGATTAAGAGGCAAAAAGTCTTAATCGGCGGTGGAGGTTGAAAGAGGAGCAATCCATGTGCACAAGTATCCTCCAATGAGAGTGAAGTGTTGACTTTTGAGCCTCATGTGAGACAAAAAGTACTTTTTTTCTTTTTGTGAAATAGGAATAATGCTTTATTTATGCAACTTAGGATAAGAGAAAAAGTGGGGCTTTTTATTTAATCAAAAGGGGGGGAAATATTTCTTTTAATTAAATAAAGACTTAGGATAAATGGTTAGCCCATAGGATAAAAATCCAATATATGATCAAAATTAAGACTTGATCAAGAAATTGATAATGTTTAAAATATTGATTATTGATCAAAATGATTCAAGGTTGATAAATCAAATAAATGGGGCCCAAAGTCTAGGCGACCATTTTTGGGTGCATACATTTGCCCCTCTTTGACTAATGTGTGATCGATTTGGGAACACATGCAGTCAAAGAAGAATTGAAATGTGAGATCAATTTGGGATCACAAAACAACTCAAATATGAGGTCGATTCGGGATCATATCCGGACAAAGCATAAACAAAGGTCTTTGAACATGAGGTCGATTCGGGATCACATTCAAAGTAAGAGATAAGAATCTCAAATTTGAGTGAAAGCTCATGAAAGATGTCTGAATCAAGAGAATCAAGAAAATCAAGGATGAGAATCCCATAAATATTGCCCCCTCGGAGTCAAAATCAAAATCAGATAGAGGAGAATAGAAAACTGATAAAGATTTTATCAAATCAGCATGAAATCACAATCGAAGGTAAAGGTCAATAGGTTAACCATAAAACATGCCCCAGCCTAACTGAGAAAGATGCAGTCAAATGTGAGAAAGGAGGGAAGGGATTGAAGATGAATGAAAGACTAGAAGTTTGGAGGACATGGAAATGAATAAATGATGATGCCCCAACAAAGATCGAAGGATTAGGCCTCAAAAGATTTAGCCAACTGCGCAGAAGAAGGGAAGAGTTTGAAACACAATTTTGACTATCAAGATGACCTTGAATTTTGATTTCAAGTTTGAAAATGGATCCAGGATGTCAAAATTAGCTAGGGGTGCAATTTTCATGCAATTCTGAGGTGTTTTGAAATTTGGTCAAAAAAGTCAAAATGCTATAAAAGGGGTCAAAAGGTCATTTTCAAAAATCATTTGACTTTTAGTGATTTGAGAATTTTCAGAGCTTGAGAGAGAGAATATGGCCCAGCAAGCAGGAGTTCCCATCCACAGGCATCGATTTGAGTGCACCCAGTTGCACAACCGGCCACCACACTATCCTGCCCTGGTATGTTTTCGACAAACTTGAGCTTTTTGAGTCATTTTTCACATTTAATACCTTTTTAGCATATTTTTCAAATTTTTCAAATTTCAAATTTTTGAAGTTGGGTGAACTATCGTGTGATACTTTAGAAGTATCGCACCCTTTGGGGAGAAGTGTCACGCGATACTTTGCGGGTCCCCAAAGTATCATGCGACCATAGGCACCAGTATCGCACGATACTAGGTGAAAGGTCGCACAATACCGGGTGAAGTATCGCGTGACCTAAGGTATATCACCCCGTTATAGGGAGAAGTATCGCACGATACTTCTCCAAAAAACAATATCGCCCTAGGTTAAAAATTTGATATTTGACGCATTTTTGAGAAAAAATGACATGGGTCCAGACAATGTTATGTTTTAGAGATGTTTTATACTGATTTTTAGACATCCATCATGATATGTGCTAACAATTGGCTTGGTTTTTGGCTTGCAGGAGGTTTTTTCGGCACTGATCATCAGAGTGCCGAAGGTGACTGGGTTGCGGTATGTCTAAGATCTGGATGATCCAGGCAATGCCGATATTAGGGCCATGGGATTCTGATATTTGTTAAGATTCCCATATATTAGGGCTGACCATGGGTTGTTGACTGCTCTTGCTGAGAGATGGCATAGTGAGCACAACACCTTCCATCTGCCTACCGGAGAGGCATCCATTACTCTGGAGGATGTCTACAGGATCCTACGAGTGCCATGTCATGGTGAGCCTGTGAGTATAATCATGTTTTGAGATATAATCATAAATGTAATGTTTCCATATGATGAAAACTGACATGATTTATTTGTTGGCATAGGTGTACTATGATTAGGATGCCACTGAGGGGCGTCGACTGATTTAGGAGATGTTCCATGATGTTACGATTCTGGACAGGCATGTTAGCTGGGAGAGGCTGATAGATGACTTTGGTAGAGATTATCCAGTGCCATGCATAGTGGCATCTATCATCTCTCAGATCCTGATGACTGATCGTAGTCAGAAGGGTTTCCCACTTGGATGGGCGAGATTACTGGTGGATTTGGTAGGTAGGCCTCATCGGATGGCATGGGGTCCTGCTATATTGGTAGAGATGTATCATGAGTTACATGAGATCGTCTATAGGGACGGTCATACGTGGACATGCGGTGCCATCCTGGCATAGGTGTGGGCTTGGGAGCACATCGTTGTGGTGCACCCCAGAGTTTAGCCGAGGGAGAGGAGGTACCCCTTTATCTACAGGTACCTAGGATTCATATCACATGCCCATACTAGGGATGTGACATATTATAGGAGGATCCTAGATGAGATAGCCTCTTTCACATGGAGGCCATACAGGGAGGTGGAGGTCTGGGGAGATGCAGCTGATGAGCTGAGCTACATGATGTGCATGCAGCCACTAGTAGGTCAATATGCTGAGATAGTGGAGAGAATTTGTATCACTCGGGTGTGGCGGTAGTTTGGGAGGTAGCAGCGAGTCTTGAAAGAGACTACTACATATGCCAGGGCTAGGGATGAGGAGGGTCATGGGTGGCTACCCATGTTGGACTATCAGCAAGCTATCGCAGAGACAGTGAGTATCAGGAGCGAGCTCTGGGAGTATTTCCCAAATGTGGTAGATGTGGGGGTTGATGTAGCATATAGGGTAGAGCGATGGAGGGTGCCATTCCCTCGGTTTATGATACAGAATGCACAAGTACCAGCACAGGGAGGAGACAGAGGGGATGACGGGGGAGACAGAGGAGACGGAGGGGATGGAGGGGAGGGAGGGGATGGAGGAGATGGCAGGAGGGGGAGAGGGAGGAGGATGGAGAGAGGAGAGGGATCGAGATCAAGTGGCTGGAAATGGTCATGAAGACATAGATCGTCAATGCCCAAGGATGAGGTGAGACTAGCTCGCTGGTAGGCAGAGGCACAGCAAGACCAGCCTGCGGGTGGAGATGAGCTGAGAGCGAGGATACAGGCTCTCGAAGCTGAGATGCAGTAGCTCCAGATTACCATAATAGTGAGAGACTAGTAGCTACTAGATCTGAGAGTGGAGTGAGATCAGCAGATAGCCGATCTCAGGGCAGAGATAGCATGCCGTGAGGCAATGGCACAAGAAGATGTGCTAGAGATCCAACAGGAGTCAGCGAGAGCAGCATATTATCATGGACTCTACCTACAGGCCATTCCAGAGGGTGAGAGAGCACCATCATATTCTCAGAGGGTAGGGGTATCAGATGTGGTACTTGATAGGAGAGCCATGCCTCCTCCACCACCATGACCTCCTCATGAGGGTGGTAGTGAGTCCTAGGATTAGGTCTTAGGTTGATAGATATTTAGACATATCTTGAGACATTGATCCAGATTATGGGATCCCATATTGTATATTGTATCATGACATTGATGTATATATGAGATTACTGGATGTTTGATTATATCATGTGTTTATGTCTCTCTTGTGATGGGTGTATCAGTTTATGTATATTGTCTTTTCATTTTTCTCAAAAATGCTTATGTACATGCTTATGTATGTTCTCTCTCATAGATGTATGTTTAATTCTCATGTGTATGATATAGACTCGTGTTTCTTGAAAATGATAGTTTTGATATAGATGTGATGATATGATTAACCCCTTGTGATGAACAGGAACAGGTTTGAGATGAAAAAGACAAGGAGTGAAAGACATGATCAAGAAGAAGGAAAGGTGAGTGCAGTCGACTGACAGGTCCACGTAAGATGAAAAGGAGAGCTCTCTCCATATGCAAGAAATGCAAAACTAGACTATCATGACCCTAAAAATGCAAGCTACTATGAAAGTGGTTGACTTGCAAGGTCACAATGCTTATAGACATCTAATTATCATCATCAAGCATTATTGGTAGCATCGTAAGATCATACAATGCACACTAGCATAACTATGTGGATATGAATATGATCTTTATCAGATAGAAATGTGGAAATCTCACCTAGGCATCAAAGACATGTAGGTCCAGATGACTAATGCAGTGAGATCACCTAAATTTGATATGGCGAGATTATGCTTGTATCAAGACACATGAAAGTCAAGATAACTAGAAGCATGCACTTGCAAAACAGTCAAGGATAATACCTTGTCAATCCATAGTGTCAAGTAAGACCAACATAAATGCTCATGACAGTTAGGATTAACAAAATATACCCACAAGCAGATAAAGAAATAAAACATGTTCTCATGCCCTCAGTCTTCTAGCTATGCATCATCGAGAAATTCTCAGGGAGAGACCACTCATCAAGGAAATCCTCATCGATAGCACACAAAGAAAAATAAAGTCAACATATCTTAATGAGTTGATTGTTTAAGTGCGTGTGTGTTGGTCATAGAGTCAAACACTGAGTATCACATCTGCTTAGTGAGAAATATCACATTACACTTGAACTATTGGGTAAGACATCTGATAAGTGTTAAGAAACACTTGACACAAGGGTAGTATTGGAAAACACTATTTGGGGTGGTGTTGAAAAACACCTATTGTGAAATGCCCCAAGAGACAAACGCACCTAAAGGACCAACGCTAATAGTTATGCCCCCTAGACAAAGACAAAGACCAACTCCGGACTAAGCCAAATAAGGTCAAGGCATGATGGAAAGGCTCAGTGTCGAGGATGCATGCTAACAAATAGGGGTGTAAAGGCCTTAAGTAGCACCTGTTTCTAGGTTTTCACCACTTGGAATCTTTTTTCATTTTTTTGATTTTTTTTTCTATTTTTTTTAGGACTTTTTATGCCTTTTAGGATTTTTTCAGCATCATATATGAATTTTTTTGGTATTTTTTCAGGATCAATAAATATGTACAAAGGATGCCCCTAGATAGAAATGGGCATCAAGGATAGAACTTCTTGAGGTGCACAATGTTGATGGGATCAGGGAGCTGTTCTCCATCGGGATTTGATAGTAAATATGCACCTGTACCAAAAGCAGCTGTGATGACATATGGTCCAAGCCAGTTAGGTTCAAACTTGCCCTTTTGTTCTTTGTTATGTTGGTTCTTAGGGTTCTCTCGCAAAACAAGATCACCTATTTGAAATTCTCTAGGGTGAACCTTCTTGTTCAATGCCTTGGACATACGCTTCTGATACACTCTCATATGGTCAAATGAAGCCTTACGCTTCTCATCTAGAAGTTCTAGTTCCTGTAACCTCATGGCGCGGTAATCCTTATCTATAATCAAACCTTTGAGTGAGACTCTAAGTGATGGTATCTTGACTTCTAAAGGCAATACCGCTTCAGTGCCATAGGTAAGAGAAAAAGGAGTGGCTCCTGTAGGTGTGTGAATGCTTGTTCTGTAAGCCCATAGTGATGGATTGATTTGCAAGTGCCAATCCCTACCATTCTTGTGCACTGTCCTATGAAGAATTTTAAGAATGGTTTTATTAGAGGCTTCTGCCTATCCGTTTCCCTATGGAAAATAGATGGAGGACCAATGTTGCTTGATTTTAAACTTTTTGCATAAATGTTTTAGGTCCTTATTCTTGAATTGACCTCCGTTATCAGTGATAATCTCATAAGGCACTCCAAATCAAAAAATAATATGATTCAAGATGAACAAAGAGATAGTCTTCCCTGAAGTAATAGAAAGTGGCACAGCTTCCACCCATTTTGTGAAGTAGTCAGTGGTAGTAATAATGAACTTATGTCCACCTGATGAGTTGGGATGAATCTGCCCAACTAGATCAAAGGCCCAGCACTAAAATGGCCAATGAGAAATAGAAGGGATCAGCTCCCTACCTGGAGCGTGAATCAGGTTTCCATGTTTTTGACATTTTTCACATGACTTAGCAAAGGCTACTACATCTATCTGCATTGTGGGCCAATAATATCCTGCCCTAAGCAACCTTCGGGCCATGGCAAGACCATTAGAATGTCCACCACAAATGCCCTCGTGGATGTCAACTAATGCTTGGTTAGATTCCTCCTTTTCCAAGCACCTAAGGAGCGTCCCATCTAAACCCCTCCTATAGAAATCACTAGAGATAAGGGTGTGGCGAGAGGCGTTACGAATGAGGTTTCAGTGTTCAGAAGGGTTGAATGTGTCAGGGATGATGCCATCATGAAGATATGAATAGATAGCACCATATCAGGAAGACTCGTGTGTGACAATGGTACAAATGACATGGCTTTCAGATGAGTCAAAGATGGGATGGTGTAGCTCTTCCACCAGGAATTCAAATCTTGATTCATGTGTCTCCAACTGAAGAAGTGAAGTTAATGTGGCCATAGCATCTGCATCCTTGTTGTCTGTCCTAGGGATTTACTGAAATGTCACAAAAGTGAAATAGCGTCTCAAAGAATCAACCATCTTCTTATAGGGTATTAACTTGTCATCTTTGGTTTGATACTCTTCATTGACTTGGTTGATGATTAACTGGGAATCCCCAAAGACATGTAACTCTGTGATGTTCCATTCTATAGCCATTCTCAAGCCATTGGTTATAGCCATTCTCAAGCCATTGATGATTAATTGGGAATCCCCAAAGACATGTAACTCTGTGATGTTCCATTCTATAGCAATATTATTCGTACATGGGAATAAAAGTTTGTAAGACTTTGGAATATTGTACCTATGTGGAGAAACAAATAATACTCCAGCACCTGATCCATTTTGCATGTGGGAACCATCAAAGAACATTTTCCAAGTGTGAGTAGTCATATACAAGATGTGTTCATCTGGGAATTCCACTTGAACAGGCATACTATCCTGAATTGGAAAATTAGCTAATTGGTCAGCAATAGCTTGCCCTTTTATGGCCTTCCTTTCAACGTACTCTATGTCAAATTTAGTTAGGACCATCATCCATTTAGCAAGTCTACCCATGAGGGCAGCCTTACTAAGCAAGTACTTAAGAGGATCAATTTTTGCAACCAAATGTATGGTATGAGCAAGCATATAGTGTCACAACTTTTGAGAGGCAAAGACCACTGCAAGACAAGACTTCTCAATGTTATTGTAATTGATCTCATAGGAGACTAGAGTATGAATGATATAGTATATGGCCCGTTCTTTCCTAGTATCATCTAATTGAGCCAACAGTGCTCCCAGGGAAGTGTCTGTAGCTGAAATATATAGGATCAATGGTTTCCCTGGAATAGGAGGCATTAGGATCGGAGGATTAGCCAAGTATTGTTTGATCTAATCTAGGCTCTTTTGACAATCCTCGTTCCAAACACAAGAAGTGCCTTTATGTAATGTCTTGTTAAAGGGTTGCACTCTATTTGCAAGCTGAGAAATAGACCTCCTAATCGATTGAAGACATCTTTGAAGACTTCTCATTTGACTGATATTTTGAGGAGGTGGCATATCTAGAATTGCTTGGACCTTTTCAGGATCAACCTCGATACCTTTTTCTGATATTATAAATCCTAAAAGTTTGCCTAAGGTGACACCAAATGTGCACTTCTTTGGATTCAATCTGAGTTGAAACTATTCCATGTGATCTAGAATTACTTCCAGATCATCGAGGTGTGTGTCCCATTTTCTTGATTTTTCCAGGGTATCATCCACATAATTTTCCATGTTTTTGTGCATCATATCATGAAAGATAGTGGTCATAGCTCTTTGGTAGGTTGCTCCTGCATTCTTTAATCCAAATGGTATGACGTTCTAGCAATAGGTTCCCCATGCACATGTGAACACTATTTTCTCTTGGTCTTCGGGAGCTATTTTAATTTGATTATATCCTGAGAAACCATCCATTAGAGAGTATATGTCATAGCCCGCTGTCATGTCCACTATCATGTCAATGTTTGGAAGTGGAAAATCATCCTTTGGGCATGCTTTGTTTAAATCTCTAAAATATGTGCACACACGAATGGACCCATCATGTTTGAAAACTGGTACTATGTTTGAGATCCATTCTGCATAATCGATGGCTCTGATGAATCCAGCTCTCAAAAGTTTTTCTAATTCCGCTTTGACAAGGAGAGCTACATGTGGATGCATTTTTCTAAGTCTCTGTTTCACTGATTTGACTCCTGGAGCTATGGATAAGTGATGCATTATAAGATTTGTGTCAAGCCCTGGCATGTTTGAATAGGTCCATGCAAAATTAATTTTCTTCTTTTGTAAGAATCGTATATAGGCCTTGGTTTCTTCTTCTGATAAAGACTGAGCAAGATGAATTATTTGAGGAGCTTCTTCTGTGTTCAAATTGACTGGTTTTGTTGGCTCAATCAATACTGATGATCTATCCTGGAAATAACTCGGCAAGTTATTAATTACCCCATCCTTAGGCACCTCAAAGAGGTTTTCACCCTCAGATACGTCATTTCTTTTTACTATTTTTGGTTCTAATACTGCCACAAAGTGGTTTTCGCCATCAGACCTATTTTTCTTTCTTTCTTTCTCTTTTATTTTTACACTGAGGTACTTAATATCAGGCTCCATCATACTTGTTGTTGGTTCACTGGTGGAAGAAGCCATGGGTTCAAGAGCATTCAGATAGCAGGCAATTTTGTAATCATTCTAAAAACTAAGGAATGTAGGTTCTTGATGGTGCTGAGACCAGTCAATTAGGTCATAGTGAACAAGGGGTAGGTCAATGACTGGTTCAATATTATTTATGTGGAAGGTGGTATCTCTGGTGACCATACAATCGGGACTCATCAAGTCCTCTCCTAAGATACCCAAATTAGGACTCATCCTACCAAACGAAGCATCATCCACTACGGAAATTTGAGGAGTGCAATCCTCTAGTCCTACACTAAGCTCGTTAGCCGCATCGGGTTGGGTACTATAAGCATGGACAATATCTATGTCCAAATCAACTATTACATCTGAAAGTGAGTCCCATTCATATTCATGGGAGTCTATGTCTGAATCATCATTTGGGCCTCATGATGTAGAAGCCTCAAGGTTAGGATGGGTTTCCCCCTCTCTAGTGCTATCATTGGTACTATCCGTCGCAGCTAGGATAGCAACATTTTCCATTATCGATCTAGCAGTCATATAGTCACTATCCGTCGCAGCTGGGATAGTAGGAATGTCAAGTATCAAATCTGTGGAATCTCCCCAAAGGAGATTTGTTGAGGGCGCCCAATCATCAGACACATCTTGTTGATTAGAAAGATCAGGCGTATAGTCTGAGTCATTGTCACTGTTCATCGTAGCTAGGACAGGGACACCTTTCTTCTTCTTACTTTCAAAACCTAAGCCAACCGTGGACTTATTCTTTCATCCAAAAAGAGCATGATCAAGAGGCTCAGCTTTAGCATCCAGCCTATGGCTAAGGGGACCATATCCTGGATAACCCATATTTTTAACCAGTGTATACCCTCTCCCATAAGCTTTAGGTGAAGGAGCAAAGTTCTCATTGTGTTTGTATTTTTCCTCGTGATAGATCCAGTCCCTTACGACAACTTCCTCTTTCTCTTCCTGAATAGGAACCGAAGGCTCAACAAATTTTCCAAATAATGTCATTGCTGATGATGAAGGTTTCATATTTGGTGATGGTCTCCCATAAGACCTAGGAGAGATTGGCATGTTTGTAAAAGAATCAATTTTATAATCTCCCATCCCAAGATCTATGGTTTTAAACATCTGCTTGCATTGTTCAAGTGAACTACTAGGACTGTCAGCTTCCCTATTCAAAGGTACATGTGATCTAGCAAAAATGTTATTAACTGACAAAGCACTATCTCCAGGTATGCAAATTTCTACACCATTATGGGGAAACTTAACACACTGGTGATACGTTGATGGGACTACTTGCATTTCATGAATCCATGGCCTACCTAGAAAAATGTTGTAGGATAAAGGTCCAACATCAACAATTTGAAATAAGATATCTTTTTCTACTGGACCAATGTGAATAGGCAAAATGGCCAACCCCTTAGAACTTCTTCCTGCTTCATCATAGGCCGTGATTGTGATCTTTTTCCTTGTGTCAATGACATTCTCAGAATATCCTAGAGCTAGCAACAAACTCATGGTACAAATATTGAGCCCCGCACCCCCATCTATCAGTACACGCCTGACATGAGTTTTATGAATCATGACTTCGATGTGTAAGGCCAAGTTATGTGGGTGACTGATGGATTTGTCATCTTCTTCTGAGAAGGTGAGGTAATGAGGGCTAGCCAAATGGTTGACCATATTCTAGAATTGATCAATATCTAAGTTGTTAGGGACACTGGCTGCTTGCAAAGCATCTTCAAGGACACACTTATGTTTAGGGGACAATTCTAAAAGTTCAAAAATGGATATCCACGTGGGTGTACGTTGTAATTGGTCAATAAGATTATAATTGGAATCAGGACCAACGGAAGATTTAGGAGGAACACCCTTGGACATGAGCTATTTAGACTTTCTAGTACTAGGACCTCTGATAATAATGGGAGCTTGGGCTTGACCCCTAGTGACAGCATTGAGGGACTAGAGCATTCTTCGTGAGTGAGGACCTCTTATCACCATAGCGGGTCTTTCATAAGTCATAGGAGTTGAGTCCACATCATGTCCATAAGGATCTTTCCCTCTTATCATGTTGATGTTATCGTCGGCCACTTCAAGCATGTTAATCACATTTTCAGCATTTGTGTATGTATATTTGATAGCAGCCTTACCATGCTTGCTATTAGAATTTTCCCCTTTTTCATATTTGGGCAAGGGTTCCTTAAAAGCCTTATGATCCGCATTAGTGGTTAACCCATCAACTTGTAATCGCCCACTTTCAATGAGGTCTTGGACAAGATGTTTAAGCCTAAAAAAATTTTCAATATCATGTCCAATTCCATTGTGGAAGACGCAAAAGGCTTTCTCATCCCACCAATGAGGTTTAGGATCGGGTATGCAGTGCTTGGCAGGATCCTGAGGTTGTGCCAAATTATGAGCAATTAGTGTTTTGAAAATGTTGGCATAGGAGTCCCCAAGTTTGGTGAATTGCCTCTTTTCCTTCTTGGGTTTCCCTTGATACTTGGATCTATTCTCTTGTTGTCCTGAAGATGCTTGCAGCTTCATGGCTTGTACCGCATTGGAGAGATTAAGAACTCCTTCATTCTTAGGTTGCGGTGAGTCAAAAACTCCATCATTGACCACCTGTTTATTCTTATTCCAATAGTTCTTTTTGTCCTTATAAGCATGATTGTTGTTGTTTTGGCCATTGTTGTTATTAGTTGATTTAGCCAAAATTCCTTGTTCTTTTAGGACATCCTTTATGCGACATGCCACTTCGACCATTGTATCAAAAGAATTAAATGGTATCTTTCTTACCTCATACCTTAATTCTGGCACTAAGTTACTCACAATGATGTCTATTCTTTCCTCTTCAGGAATTGTCCTGGGATATTTTGAGCACAAACGTCTCCATCTTTGTAGGAAAGTGACAAAAGATTCTCCTTGATTTTGTTTAAGCTTGCACAAATCAAGCATTATGACTGACCTTGATAGATTATAAGAAAAGTGCTGAACAAATCATTGGATGAGTTCTTTAAATGAATTTACTGGAGGAGTAAGGTTGGTGAACCACTCCATGGCTTGGGCTTTGAGGCTCCTTGGAAATAATCTCATCAAGTAGGAGTCTTCATGATGAAAAGAAAAGCTCATTATGTAGAACTGTCGAACATGGTCATGAGGGTCACCAACACCATCATATTTGTCATAGGTTGGAAACTCAACTTTCTTAGGGAACTCAACCAACACCACACTCTTGTCAATCGGGTTGGGACATATGGAGTCCAAATTAAATGTGCTCTTAGGAGCCCTCATCCTTTCTATGTCCTTCTGCATTTGCATGATCACCTCATTGGTTGAAGGATTATGTTTCTTAATCTTTTGGTGGACATCAAAATCATATGGAACTTTAGCACCTTTGTTGATAAGGCTTTCTAGGAATTGATCCTTGTTTTGTTCCACATATCGTTCTACATATGCTTGAAAGGATGGTTCTTGTTGCATAGTCATAAAATCCATATGGTCAAATTTGGCATAACTTCCTCCATGTTGTGAGCCATGATGTGCTCGTTGGGAGGGTTGCTTTGAATGTCTATGAGGTGATCGTCTCCTATGATGATCATATCTTGAAACCCTTCTTCCTCTAGGACTTGGGGATCGTGAGGGTGTCCTTGATCTTCTTCTAGGACTTGGCGAAGGGGTAGATGGGGGTGAGTTGGTCCCACTATTGGTGCCCCTCCCATTAAATCAGCTTTGGAGTTGTTGCACGTAGAGTCTATCTTCTTCTTCTTGGGTGACTCTTTTCTTTATGTCCAACAACACACGTTCCTCTTCTTCTAGTTGTCTGAATTTTTCCTTTTTAGCAGCCTGTTCATCTAAATAGGCTTGCTTCTCCCTCTCAATGCTTATCAATCTTGTATTCGCATATCAAGAGGTGTCTTTAAGTGGGGAGGATGGTCTCGAATGCCTTATTGCATTGGCTGCATTTATGTGGTGATCACTAGATTCATTGTTCTGGTCCTCGTGTTGTGACCCTGAATCTGAGTGAGCTTGCTTATGATGTCTTTCAGCTCGTTGGTGAGCATCAAAATACCTCATGTTGTTGGGAGGTGACCCGGGTGGACTAGCATGAAAAGAACCACCGTACTCTCTTCTATGTCGTTGGAAGATATCCTCAAGAGTTTGATTCATGGCTTCTCTTTGTTGTCGGGTGAAAGTGTAACTCATGTCCATACTTGATGAAAGTGGTACAAAAGAGGTGCTCACTTCACTAGGATTAGCTCCTAGATTAAAATAAACCTCAGATTCACTCTTAGGTGATTGATCAAAAAGGGGTCCTTTTCCTTATGTTGTCGATGAGTCTTGACGGGTGGTAACTGGCTAAAGGCAACAGGGGGTTGCTTCCCTTGATTAACTTGATACCTTATCGCAACTGACATGAAAGAAAGATACTCTCAACGATAAGGTGACCTCTCAAAGTGTCAGTGCCAAACTAGGATAATCAAAGTCCTTTATTGTCCAAAAGAAAAATGAGAAGATAAAAAAGGGCTTTACCAACATTGTCAAAGAGGTGCTTCAAATCAAAGGGTGACTACCCTTGCACGTTTGAACCAGGAGGTTGGACTAGGCCAAAGTATGATTGAAATTGAGATTTAAATGAAAGCAATTTGGACAATAAGAGCACTAAAATTTTCCAAGAATGTAGCTAACAATCTTAGAGATGAACCTTGGCATCGAGAATGACCTTCTAATTTGACAATTATTCCAAAGTGATTTCGTAAATCAAATGATGCTATCTCGGAGGACTAAAACTAGAAATTTAGAGTCAAGACAGGTCTCAAACATCAGAGCAAGAAGCCTACTCTAAGACCTAACCTGATTAACAGCAACTAAAACTGACCAAATTGCAAGCACGATAGAAATTACCCAGGCGATATACTCCAGGCTACTAGGGAAATATACCTATAACCGCATGATACTTTGCCTTATGCCAGGTGATATACCTTATAATAGTCAGGCAATATACTCCAGGCAGGTCGGGCGATAGTCTTCCAAAGGCGAACTATCACGCGATATTTCTTCTCAAAGTAGGTGATATTTTTAGCAAGCACGAAGTATCGCATGATATTTCACTTTACAGAGTGCAATACTATTGTAGAATTGTTCAACTCTTGACCAGAATTGTGTAAAATTTGCATTTTTAGGTCTACGTGGTCAAAATTTTCAGTCTGAGGGTTGATGTTTTTTATTTCAATCACAATATCAATAGAATTTTGGTAGGTTTGCAAACAACAAGGGATCAAACATGTCTCAAACACTTGAAACAAGGGCAAAAGCAACCTTGCCAAGACAAACACTTGTGATATCAGAATTGAAAAAGTATCCTATGAATGCTACCGATTGTTTGCATGTGAGAACGTTTACACTGGCATCACACAACCGAAGACAATTCAAGAAAGTCTATCCTAAAAAGTCAAGGCTCAATACTTACCAACTTAGCCCACAACTTGATGCCCCCTCACCTCACACCAAGTGGTTACCCACAAGAGATGTTGGCTTTGTCGTGGAAGTGTAAAATGACACAACCAAAGGGACACATATGGTGAGTATCTTAAGGTGATCTGGGTAAACCACTTGGATCAATCCTTGCACTAAGAAGATAAGCAACTAAACAAGGTGGCTTCTATCTAATGGTTTTTAATAAAGATTTTCATTCACAACACCCCTCTTGCTCCTCATAAAGGACTAGGACCTCGCGACCTCAAGAGTACCTTAAGCATTCTTGTTCAATGTTTTTCCCATGGTCACAATCCCATGAGCTACTCACATCAAATGAAGATAAGTGTTATGTCTACCAAAGTTTTTGGTGTCCTTGATAGCCTTGAGATTATAGTGAGTTGGAATCACTTGCCACTAAGAAAAATGATGACAAGGTTGTCCCCACTTGAGTCGTTCCTCTTGATTGCTCAAGAGCAGGCCTGCTAAAGGATTCTAACAACTAAACAAAAAGTGGATTAACTCTTGAGGTTCAAGGTTTTTGGTTCACCACAAGGGTGAAGAGCATACTCCCCTATCTCAAGAATCTCTCCCAAACACACCAAGCAAAGAGTTCAATTACCCCCTTGCTTCCAAAACCTTAAGATGGGTCAAGATTTTCTGATTCACCTAAAGGTGAAGAGCATACTTCTCCTACCACCTCAGGATCCCTTTCACAAGGTATTAAGATTCCTAATACAATTAGTGAATGCCACACTTGGAATGAAAGCAAATAAACAAGAAAGAATTTTTTTTTGTTTTTATGTTTGGGCAGCCCTGCAAAAACTGTTAGTAGCCCTCTTTGACATGCATTTTTTAGCAAATTTCAAGCAATGAGAGCACCTACAAGCACAACTTGTTAGACCAACAAGGTTAGCAAAATCAAAATCCAAATGTAAATATGCAATAAATTGATAGATTCAAGCTAAAAGATACAAGTTAGACCTATCTAAATATAGTAAAATAAACCAGCAAACTAAAATGATCAAATTCGGATGATAAAACTTGAAATGTAGGTCTCTGCCAGATTAGGCGATATACTTTAGACTTCACCAGTATCGCGTGACACAGTTTCCTATAGTTGGGTGATATACCTCAGTTCGGGTGATACTCTGCACTATGGGCGGGTGATACTTCGCACGACGCTAGGCGATATACCTCAGTACTGGCGGGTGATTCTTCTCTTACGCAAAGTGTCGCACCACTATATAAAGGTATATCACACGATATTCCTAAGAAGTATCGCACGATACTCTGAGACAGAAAACCAAAACTGCAAAATTTTGGAAAAATAACCCGAAAAATGATGAAAATGCAATGAAACTAAGGACAAAGCCTATCTACTCTGCCCCACGGTGGGTGCCAGAAATGTACACACTAAAAAGGTGCACTTCTATGAACCATTACATGCAAGGTTGCTCAAGAATGAGGCCTCACAAAGCGGCTCATAGCTCTCTATGCATAGAGTTGCAAGGGACTATGATAAATTTGCTCTCAGTTACAAACTTGTGACCTTGCTAGTCAACCATACAATGAGAGATTCAAATGAAGACAAGGGCAACAATGCCAATATCTCCAAGAATCAAATATGCAATGCAATGCAAATCTAAATGAGAATGCAATCTAAGCTATGAAAGGAAAGTACAATGCAACTAATCTATGAAAGGAAATAACAAGTGTTACCAAGCCTTCCTATTTAAGCTATGTGAGTTACTCTATTGCATAAAAGGAAACTAAGCTAATATGTCATGATTATGCAAACTAAGCAAAGGAAATATGCAACTAAATGATGTAATGAAATGAAGCAAGTCTTCAATATCTTCAAAAGCTCCAAATGCACCTAAAACCTACAGCATAACATTAGCATAAAAACATGGTATGCAAATGGAGGAGAGAGCTTTCCTTTTATAAGAAATGCAAAGAAATGGACCATTGAGATTAAGAGGCAAAAAGTCTTAATCGGCGGTGGAGGTTGAAAGAGGAGCAATCCATGTGCACAAGTATCCTCCAATGAGAGTGAAGTGTTGACTTTTGAGCCTCATGTGAGACAAAAAGTGCTTTTTTTCTTTTTGTGAAATAGGAATAATGCTTTATTTGTGCAACTTAGGATAAGAGAAAAAGTGGGGCTTTTTATTTAATCAAAAGGGGGGGAAATATTCCTTTTAATTAAATAAAGACTTAGGATAAATGGTTAGCCCATAGGATAAAAATCCAATATATGATCGAAATTAAGACTTGATCAAGAAATTGATAATGTTGAAAATATTGATTATTGATCAAAATGATTCAGGGTTGATAAATCAAATAAATGGGGCCCAAAGTCGAGGCGACCATTTTTGGGTGCATACAATTAGGACCTAATATAGACCAATTAGGACCTAATATGACCTATTAGAACCTAGTTAGACCCAATTAGGACCTAATATGACCTATTAGACTCAATTAGGACCAATTAGGACCTTATATGACCTATTAGACTCAATTAGGACCAATTAGGACTAATTAGGACCTAGTATGGACCAATTAGACTCAATTGAGACCAATTAGGACCTAATATGACCTATTAGACTCAATTAGGACCAATTAGGACCTAATATGACCTATTTGAACCTAGTTAGATCCAATTAGGACCAATTAGGACTTGAAATTAGGACCAAGGTGGATCAATTAGGATCAATTAGACTCAATTAGACCTAATTAGACCTAATTAGACTCAATTATGACTAATTAGGACCTAATATGGATCGATTAGGACCTAATATGACCAATTAGGACATAATTAGGATCTAATTAGGACCAATTAGACTCAATTAGACCTAATTAGACTCAAAAGTTTTTTTTTAATAATTTATACTTCATACATGTAGGAAATGCTCAAGAATCACAAGGTCAACAAGTTGCCCAACATTTAGAAGTTGGAGAAGGGTCATCACAAGCTCAACAAGCCCAACCTTTAGAAGTTGGAGAAGGGTCTTCGTAAGCTCAACAAGCACAACTCTCAGAATATCAAACAATTACACATCTCTCTCTCTCTCTCTCTCTCTCTCTCTCTCTCTCTCTCTCTCTCTCTCACACACACACACACACACACACACACACACAGACTCTCTCTCTGTCTCAATTTAGTCTTTTATTGGTGAATATACATTTTGGGTCTTTCTCCTTAAGAAGTTATTATTTTTGTTGTGTACATGCAGTCTTTAATGATGAAAATGTTGGACAAGGGGCATCCCAAGTTCAATCAACCCAAGGTCAAACAAGTATGTGTTTCTCTCATTAGTGTATAAATTATTATAGATTTGACATGTTCAAGAGCTTGTAAATACTTATTTCGTGAAGGTCCCCTTAAGATGAGATATTAAGATATTTTTCTTTTATTTTATTTGCAGTGGAAGTGCAAGAAACATATGTGAATGATAGTCTAATCCAATAGTTGAAGATAAAAATTAATCATAAAAGCATAGATCATTTAATTGAAATGGATGTGGAAAAATTGAGAGATTATGCTAAACAACCCATAAATATTACGAAGAGGGCATTGAATAAAAAGTCTAAGGAAATAATGAAACAATTTGAGAATCTTGGTACACTTGAAAAAACTCAACTATTATCAATTACACTTATTAAAGATCAGTTAAAAGAGCCATTAAAATTGTTGGGTGTAGATGCAAGTTTGGAAAAGTTAAAATCAAGTAACGTACAAAAAAATATTGTTGACAATGTTAAGGAAGGTTTGCATTCCATTGGAAAACAACTATATCTACAGATAGGTCCATTTCAAGAAGAGTGATATTGACATCTATTTTAAATAAAAACATGTCCCAAAGAAGAAATTTTTTTTCACTTTCATCTCAGATCGGGTACAGTAGGAAGACAATGACACACTATTTGAAAAGAAGAATCAATTTGGATGATACTACATTGGAAGGTAATTGGGCACTAATGTGTAGAGCTCCTTGGTCTGATAGAATTAATGAAATAGTTAGGAACTTAGTTACGTCATTTTGGACTATTCATACTCATCCTTCACCAAATACATGAGACGTTATCAAGAAGAGGATTGGGCCTAAGGAATATTTCTAGCACACAAAATATTGGTTGGACACCACACAACATGAATTGTATCTCTCATTTTGTAACTCAAATCCTAACATTAAGATTGGACAAACAATGTTTGAAAGATTAAAGCCATTTTTTGTAAAGATAAATAAATATTTTGAAACTTGTTGTTGTCGATATCATATGGAATTTGATCTCTACTACCAAGGGTTTAGAAAGATGATAGAAGAAAATGGTGGTTCTTAAAATGATTTTCCTAAACGTCCAAGTCAATTCATAACATCAATCTTATGTAACAAATCAATTGATCATGAAATACCTGAAATAGATTGCATAAGAGGAACTTGTCAAACATGCGGGAATTTGGCTAAATTTCCTTTAAGACTTGAAGATACTGACATGACAAGGATGATAAAATGTAAGAGATACAAGTACATAAAGTCTAAAACAAAAGTCAGGAAAGAATCAACAAGGTTGGAATATGTAGAAGATGAGATACCTGTTGCAACATTTATGGAGAATTTTCATAAATTGATTCAACCATACATACGTCATGTTTTTTTTGCTAAATGGTAGGCATAAAAATTCCAAATACAAAAAGAATCTTTTCCAGTTGGAACAATTTTATCGGTTGTTGATTTTGCAGAGAATTACTCCTTTGTATCTCAAAAACAACTTCAAGCATAATACTAATATACAGAGCAGGTGACTATCATGGTACATGTGTCTTATTGACATGCACAATTAGATTTGGATGGTATTGAAAGTACATATGAAGCATGATTCATAAAGAAAGAATATCACTTTTACATTAGTGATGATAAAGATCATGACATACATTTTGTCGAGCATTGCTTTAAGACATTTTTTGGATATTTGGAAAACAAAGGCATCAAAATTGAAAAGCATTTTGTTTGGTCGGATGGATGTGCAACACAATTTAAATCAGAAAGGCCATTTTACAAACTATGTAGATATCATCGATACCAAAAGATACCACATATTTGGAGTTTCTTTGAGAGTGGACATGGAAAGGGAGAGCATGATGGTGCAGGAGCTTGTATCAAACGTGCTTTAAGAAAGTATCAGTTGGACTATCAGGGATATCGTATAAATAATACTCATGATGTATTTGAGTGGTGCAAGATGCATTTTATGGTGCCAAATCATGATAACACATCATCACAATCAGATCGAGTCATACCCTTCTATGTATTTTGGGAGATAACAGGTACTAATTTTAAATTTATTAATCATTGTTTGAGTTAACTTATATATTTCTTTAATTTTTACATGTGACCTCTCTATTATTTAGGTGTTGATAGAAGATCAATTCATGGATGCAAGACAGTAGACAAAACAAGATCCCTACATTTAGTTATGAGTACGGATAGTAATGTGTAGTTAAATTGTACACTAGAGATTATTCATGCTTTTGTTATGACTGCATTTTTGAAAACTATGATGAATGTATCAACCAAAAATGTGGATATGTTAGTGAATGGAATTTGGTTCCACTAGATGTTACAAACACAAATGATGTTCAGGATGAAAGCTTTGACGACATTCCATTGATTTCTACAAATTATGACCATATTTCAGGTTTGATCAAAATTGGTATGTGTGTATTTATGTACATGTTTAAAAAGGATTCATAAACTCAATTCATTTAAATAAAGTTTGTTTAATTTATATTTACAAGTTCCTAAAATTAAAAGTTCACTTTAAATGTAGGACATATTTTTGCAGTAGTAGCAGAGCCTGGAAATGTGGAAGGTGTTAGTTACTATTTATTGCGTTGCTGCAAGGAGAGGATGAAGCTAACACAAAATGAAACAAGCGATGAAATTATTTTTCCCATGGGTTCTAGTACTATATTTAATTTTTTTTATATGGTTAGCATTTATCACATCTAGATATATATATTTAACATTGTTGAACTTGTCTGTGCAGGTTCAGTTGTCGTGCAAGAAACATATTTGAAGAAAACCAAAATACTTAAACATGGGATTCATTTTATTGATTATCAACCCAACAATAAGGTTTATCAGTATAGTCATCTTGTATTTTCCACCATCCTATCTCTTGTTCCTATGATGGGACGTGGCATTCGTAAGTGGAGACTTGATACTGAAGACCATGAGAGAATATTAAATGTTATTTGAGAGAGAGATGAACCACTTGATGTGGACTAATTCATGCATGAAATATGATTTGACCAAAAAATTTTACAGGTGAGACCAAAGGTTTTCTTAGCTCCATTCTTTCCTACTGGTGCCCACAGTGAATGGAGCTTGAATTAAACTAAAAATTAAGAATATATAGATCTCAAATTTATGTCTTACAAGTGGATATGATATATTAATTATCTACCTAAATATGAAGTACTCTAACTTTGGAATATGAATGTGTGTATGTATTGAATTTGCATGTGTTACATTAGGACGTGCATGTTTTAAATATAAAATCTACTTGAAGTACAACAACATTAAATTAAAAGTACATGCACAACTATTATCGAATATACATTTAAATATAAGTAAGATTCAATGAAACATCTAGGGACCTCAATTATATAGCTCACATGTGTCAAATTTACATCATTCATAACTTTCATTATAAACACATATACAATCAAACATCATTCATGTATGTAATCTATTGAAAGTATTGAAAATTTACAAGCTCATCACACATGCACACGTATATATATATATATATATATATAAAACTGCATGAAACATCAATCATGTGTAGATCAAGTACTGTAAATATGAAAACATATGAATCAATCATGTGTCAAACATTCTATCAAAAGGGTCTAGAAATGAAATATAGTTCATCAAACACATGTGAATATATATATATATATATATATATATATATATATATATATATATATATATATATATATATATATATATATATATATATATATATATCAATTGATTGAAATTTTGAAAATAAATTTAAGTTTAATTGTAACATTAAATACATGTATAAAATCTAATTTATACCTGTGTAGGTGGTGGAAACTAATAGTACTCGGATTCCCTGGCCTCAATCCTATCAACCAAGGTATCAAGATTTTATTGTGTCTGGTCCAAGCTCAAATCTGCATCTGCAACATGAGTAGACTGCACACACCTTCTAATGATGAATGCAATGGACTAACCAAATAAGATGGCATGGAAGTCATATCATCATGTGTCAACAAATCTAGATAACCTATAGTGGTCATGCTGAACTCAACATCGTCATGGCCAACATTAGAGA